>JAJJMA010301153.1:3723-14881 GCA_023529015.1 Papaver nudicaule | reverse complement strand
GTCTGGCAATACTCTGGAGCTGAGCATGCAGTCCTCCAATAAGGGATGCCACTCTAAAGGCAAAATTTCTATAGCAGCATTTGCTCAAATTATTTTATAATAAAATTTTGCACTATGCTATCTGAGGTGACACTATAGTTAATATAATTTTTGTATAACATTATCATCTTTGTGCATCCTTATATCTCTTTTTTTTTGGGAATTCTTTAGTGTTATTGCCTGGAGGCTGGAGCTATAAAGGACTTATTGGTAGCCACAAATCCAGGATTACTTGAATGATATGCTAAATAAGATTAATCCTGATATATCATACTGAACCAAACATAAAAAGTTAGGTATCAGCAAAATCTTAAGAACTGTCAATGTCCATAATTTCTTTTATGTTGAACCATGGTATTATGAGCATTGTTGGTGGCCTTTCTATTGCTTAGAAAAGTAACACCTTTGTTGAGATGATTGATTTTTCCTGCAATTACATCAACGCCTTAGTTAGCAGCCCCCACAATCCCACCTGGTTATTTTACTGGGTACTTTGGCAGTTCTGGGGATTTAGCTAAAAAATCTGAAATATGGAAAATAATTAAAAAAACTGATGCTTCTAACTCCACGCCTTGGGTTGTGATGGGGGACTTTAATTTCACTCTTTATGACTATGCAAAATTTAGCTCCCATTTCATTGACAAGGTAGTGGCGTTTCCTTAGTTGGCCGACCTTTTGGGAGGCCTTTATATGATGATTGGTTGATTTCTGTCAGTCACACTTTCATGGTTCGTTTTTTCACATTCAAGTTTTTTTTTGATTTGATCAAAATTGGATCGATTTTGAACATTTTTTAAAAAACTTTCGATCTAACCCACACTATATTGTTCTAATCATCATCGATTTCGTTTAAATTCTCTCAAAACGAAGATTAAACTCCGATAATTCGACTGAATCAAAAATTTAAAATGGTGATAATTCCAATTGTTTTTTACAAATTGATAAAATCCACCCAATTACAAGCAATTCATACTCCATTTCTTAACAAACACGAATGAAATCAAACCCAATCAACTAATTTTATCCATGAATTAGTCTAATTACATGTTTTTTGATTTCTGTATAAAAACAGAGTTAATCAATCGATAAAGAAAAAACATAGCAGTTCAGCTATTCGGGTAAAGAAGATGATTTTTCGAATACGGGTATCACAGGTCCGACCCATTAAAAAAATGTCAATTCAATGGACAACGTTTCTCTAGTTTTCTTCAATCACTATCAGATAATAAGGAAAAAAAAGAAGAAGCAAAGTTTGATTTGGAAATTAAAAGGTAAAAAGCAAAAAATTGAGAGAAGGAGAAGAATCAGCACTCAAGTAATGGCGGAACGACGAGGAGATTAGGTGAAGAAAACATTAATAAGACTTTAAATGACCAAAATACCCATTTACAGTTGCCACCTGTTATACATGCATGTGAGTGAGGTCTGACTTCTGAGTCGAATTTTTGGGTGCAGATCGTCTGTGCCAAGACTTGGGTGTGCCCTATGTGCCCACCAATACAATTGCAACATCTGGCTTTCTATATTGACTCTATATATTCTTTCCCTATTTTGATCGTGAACAACTAGGAAGTAGGTTGAAAATGGAAAACACTTCTACTCCATTTATGATTAGTCGACTACTTTTAGTTTTACAATATCAAAATCAAGAGAAAATCAAAATGAAAATAAAACCTTCTTGATTTGTAAGGGTCTAAGATGTGATAATCTTTGTCGTTTTATATAAGATGTTAGATATCTCAGATGGACTCACTTTATTCAATTTTATTGTTTAAATGATGTTAGATTTTGGTTGACTCACAAGATCAGACACAAATCAGTAAGGTCTCTTGCTGCCAAAATTTCAAAATAGGATGTGCATTCATCTCACTCTCGTTTCATGATCGAGAGAAATACAAAGTTTTATCCAATTGTATCTTAACGAAAAGGTAAAAAATTATTCATTTTGGTAGAGAGAAAAAAAATTGAACGATGATAATGTACGAATTTCTTCATTTAAGAGTTGATAAGAATAACAATAAATATAGAATGAGTATATACGGCCAAGCAAGGTCATTTCGGTATGATAGATGTCACAATTCTAGTGGTGGGGCACATAGGGCACACCCATGTTTTGGCACAGACGATCTGCACCGCGAATTTTTACGTGTCTGTCGTTATGACTCTCTCTCACACACAGCTGCAACCGCAACTAAAGGGGCTTCCAAATTTTTTCGCTCCGTTTCTTCTTCGTCGGCCCCCACCGTGCAACGGTAATCTAGTAATATTGATGATATTGTGTTCGCTGATCTTGGTTATACTGGGTGTCCTTTCATATGGTTTAATATAAGATATGGTACTCTTCTTACTGAACATAGCTCTATCCTCTGAGAGATAGTTCCTCTTTTTTCCTAACATCAGTCTTTCCAATCTCCTCACAATTGCTTCTAATCATAACCCAATCCTTCTCAATACCAATCCCAACTGGAAAAATGGCTTCATCACCGTCAAATTCTTTGGTCCTTGGCTTGACCATCAAGAATGGAAAGAAATCATTGTTGAATGTTGGAGAAAAAGGCACCCTGGTTCCTCATCTTTCTCCATTTCTAGAAGACTTAAAGAGGTTAAGTAAAGAATAAATAATTGGAACAATGAGGTTTATGACAACACCAAAAAAAGTCTTGAGGAAAGCAAGAAGGCTCTTGAATGGATAGTTAACAACAAATTTGATGCTAGTAGAAGCAAGGATATAAGAATGCTAATGATACTATCAGGAAAAAGTATTCCACATAATTTTTTTTATGGAAAACTAAGATCAGGGATCAACAAATCAAGCTAGGAGATATGAAAACTAAGTACTTTCATGATGATGTTAAAAGTTCAGAAGAAATAAAATTGATTCCATACAAGATGAAACTTGAAGGTAGATTACAGTAAAGAAGAGGTGGATACTTGTTTTACTGATCATTTAACTAAAATGGCTACCGTCGAAAATGCTTCACCTTGAATATTGATATCTTAAATCTCAACTCTATTGTTATTTTTGACCATGATTATGAGATATTGATGGCTCTCCCCAGTACTACTGAAATCAAGAATATCATTTTCAGTATGGATGGTAATAAGACTCCTGGTCCTAGTGGATTTCCTAAAAATATAAAAAAAATCAAGCCAATTGGGATTTGGAGGAAACTGACATTGTCGAAATTGTTCAAAATTTCTTTACTACTGGCTTTATGCTAAAAGAAATGAACTCCACCTTAATTAGTCTCATTCCTAAAGTTGAATTTCCTTAACCCATGCTCATTTCAAACCCATATCCTTGTGCAACACCACTTACAAAATCATTTCCAAAGTCTTAGCTCAGATAATCAAACCTTTTATTTCTAAAATCACCTCTATTTTCCAGTCTTCTTTCATCCCTGAAAGACAGATCACTGGCATCATTCTTATTGCTCACGAAGTGACTTACAATATGAGATCTGGAAATGGCAAGAACGTGGGAGTTATGGGAAAAAAATTATATGGATAATCCCTTTGGAGTCAAATGATATTCCACGATGGAGGTCATGAAACAAATTCAATTATTTGATAGATAATTTATTCTGATTAGACAATGCATTTTCAAGAACCTACTTGCTGGTTCTTGTTAATGGTTGTCCAAGCAATATCTCAAAACCTTCTACAGGCCTAAGACAAGGAGTTCCCCTATATCCTTACCTCTTCCTCTTTTGCATGGAAACCTTACCTAGAATTATTCTTCATGCTGAAAATTCTGGTATGGTTGCTGGAATTAAAATATGCACTGGAGCTCCTTCTATCAGTCATCTTATTTTTACTGATGACTGTATATGGTTTTCTATAAAGCTAATCTTATTGAAGGCAACAACATCGCCAAGATTTTTTTTTCCAGGGCTTCAGTTCTGCATCAGGTTAGCTAATCAACTTTAACAAATTAGGTGTTTTCTTCAGCAAAATTACTTCTGGTGCTACAGGAGAGCTGATAAGTACCCTTATTATGGGAGTCCAAAGAATTGCTATTGATGATAAGTACCTCGGCTCTCCTCTTTGATACCCTGTGTGGACAAGGTGAAGTTCAGACTTGCGGGATGGAAAAATAAAACTGTATCTTCAGCAGGAAGAGTTACTCTCATAACTAATGTTACTTATACTTCATCATAAAATTTGTAAGGAGACAAGCGACTTACAAAGAGACTTCTGGGGCAAGGATCTTGAACACCCAAAAGGCTTGTATTTGATGGCTTGAGAAGCTATTTTTAAGCCAGAGAAATATGGTGGTCTGGGCATTATCAATATGGCGGTTTTTCATGATGTCATGCTTACCAATATTGGCTATAGTCTACTCACTGACCCAAATTCATTATGATCTTTAATTACGTCTGCAAAGTATATTGCAGACAAGGATATCCTCACTATGAGAACTGAAGCAAAAGCTGCTCATTTTTGGATTTGGAAGCGTATTCTTGAAAGTATTGCCAATATTCAGAAGCAAGGTTGTCAAATCGTGAATCGCATAGCAAATTGTTTTTTATTTTTGGAAATCGAATCGTATATTGAATCGCAAATCGATGATTCATGGTTAATTTTTGATTCGTATATGTGCTCATAAATAATATTGAATCATATAAACATTTCAATAGATATTATATATATATATATATCTTTTGATTGGTTCATTTTTTATTCTAAACAAGGGAGTGACCCGTGCCGTATCGGCACGGGCTATTTCACTGTTCCAACATTCCGAAATGTGTTTTGTGGTTTTTTGTTTTCTTCTTTTTTTGTATATTCTTCCATAACACATCAAAATAAACTTAACAAATGGATCATAATAAAGCCCATGATATTTTGGCTACATAATAAAATAATTTTGAGTTTATTCAATAGGTTATGGTGAATTAAACTCATTGAAATATACACATAAGAAACAGGTAAATGGCATACTTTTGATACCGTGAATATAAATGGATGGATCCCAGTTCCATGACCCTCGGTCTTGATTGGCGTGAAGCTACATTAAGCTACCATTTTTTTTTTTGGCAAACACATTGGATGTCATCTGTCTGAGTTAAGATTTTAAACCTCGGCCATGTTCAAGTCATAGGATGGAATTGTGGTCCCAGGAATTCGTAATGCAATAGTACGACAGAGAAATCACTTAACTAAAGAATGACTCGTATAAACTTGTACTGACTACTGAGGGTCATTGGGGCAAATATCATGAGTAATTAAGATACGGATCTTCGGTATAAATAGACTTTTCGATGTAACGTAAGCATAAAAAATTCGAAGGTAAATAGTTTTCGAGCAATCAAGAGATCCGATTGGATTTAAGAAGAGAAAACATTTTCAAAGAATACCACTCCCTGCCCATGAAGTCAACCAGACAACCAAGATTAACCCACAAAGGGGTAATTCTCAGACAGGTGTACATTAGAATTAAGGGAACAATAAATCAAAATCAAATGAAAATTGCAATATGCATCTTTCTTTGCAAACGTAATGGAAACATTACATTAACTATATCTTCTTAAAACTAAGGTGCGTGCATTAGAAGCCGTAAACCTATAAAATTATAAGTACTGTGTAAAGAGCACCATGCAACAGTCATAACGGGTCTGTATTTTTTGGCCCAAAAAGAATTCATAATTAATCTTTGAAGGTGAATCATCATCGTAGTAAGATACATCGGGAAAAAAAAAAGCAGTGAGATGAAAATACATTGAAAAAGTTACCAAATCAATCATACAAAAGTACTTGAAGCCTTATGCCTTCAATGGATGAAGAGGACACCTTGCAACCATATCCTTGCACCGATGACTCTCTGCAAAATCATAAGACATAAATTAGTATTCATCTAACAAAAGGAAAATTGGAGCTAATCTCATAAAAGAAAGTCGAAGAATTCTGTTGCAGTTTTGAGAACCATTTTCTAGTTTTTAGGAACTGCAGCTATCATCGTGGGAATAAATTAGAATTCAGTATTTGGAGACATGCTTCCTGTATTTGGCCCTCCTAATATTCAAACTTCAAACCTACAACAAAAGTAAGAAAATTATTAAAACAGTCCAAATACGATAAAGATCATTTTTTCAACAAACTTAAGAACTCAGCACATACTCACCTGCACTCTAAACCCGCGTGTAAACCACTCTAAGGTCAACTGTAAGACGATAACCAAGGAAGAAATAATAATCAACACTACAAACAATAAAAACATCATTAGTAGTAACAGAGAGTTACCCAGTAAGAGAGCTATAAACATCCAGATTTCATCTGATTACCAACAAACTAATTGATTCACACAATGACAATAAAATCTCGACTGGTTCATTCTCCTCATCTGCAAAAGAAGCTCACTGAATATATCAGTTCAAGAGCTTAAATTACAGCAACTTAGAAGCTCTAGTTGTCAAACATTTGAAATTTTGATATATAAGAAGAAAAAGAGAGTAAAACGCATAATTCACATATGGTCCATCCAAGTAAAACGCTAGCATTCGCTCTCAAGCAAATAATTTAGTTACCTACATATATAAATGCAACACATAATTTAGTCATCCAGAAAACAATCAAATACAAAACAATCGAGAAAGAGCTGGTAGCTTACTCCTGTAAGCACTCCTTGAGCAAATACAAAACCTAATCTAATGGACTCTCGAAGGTACTTTGTGGTCCGATGATGCTCAGATGTGGAGGCAGCGATGCAAAAATTGTTCTTATTTCACCCTCATTTAATCTAGAAAGTTCAGTACTCTCCTACCAACTTTGTTCCCTGATATCCAAATAAAAAATAAAAAACCTAAAAGAACAAAAATCATGAATCTAAAGCTTACCCGCTACATTAAAAACAAAAAGATCAATAAAAAACAAATCTGATCCCAGAGAGGAAATGATATTCCCCCATATGTCCTCAACTCTTGTAATTCCCATAGCCCCGGTTATCGCCTCAACCCTCATGGAACTGCTGAACACCCTCAACTGAAATTACGGGAAAACAGATGGCAATGAGAAATAAGGTTCTTAATCAAAAGAATATACCCAAACTGTATTGTTTAACTATGAATCTTGCTGCTGATACTTCGTGATCAAAGAAAAAACCCAATCTCCCTATACACCAATAAGATGTGAAAATAGCACAACGCATAAGCTGTCATATTCACATAAGTGTACATACCTTCTCTAACTCGGTATATTAAAGTCCCATAATAGCAACATAGGAAAGAACCACCTTCCTGCACAACATCGCTTCAGTCCCACGAAAGAAAACTTTGATACTATCTTCACATCGAGTACTGCTTTTCAGGCATTAAAGAGAATGAACACACTGACTTTTCCCACAATCGCTCAGTTCATCGTGAGTATGTATGATTTCTAAAATAACATAAATGAACATACATTAATAGTCAAATTACATTAGTTTTAACTTTTGTCGACCTAGCTGAAGTAAATTGTTTATATATGCATAAATCAGTACACAGTGCAGAAAGAAAAAAGGGTTAATTTGGTTTAGAATACCTCTGAAATTTCATGTTCCACATTCCGCACATGAATGACATTTGAAGGAGAGCCAGTAGCCATCTTGAGAATTAAACCTGCATGGAAAAAAACTAAAAGCATCCAACCTTCTACTTATTCTCAACTTCTCTTATATGCAGTACGATAGAGAAATCTCTATAGTTAGTGGCTCTACGGAGAAACACAATAAAAGAAATACTAAGAAAATGCCAACAGAAAAAGATATAAAGCTGATTTATTACTCAAACAAATGATGAATATGAAAAACTTAGGAAACATCATATCAGTGGAACCCAAAAAAAAATAGGAATCATTATATTTGGATGTTTTACAATCTCTTTTAAATTAGTATTCATAACTATGATAAAATATGATGTTTTTCAATCATATTTTATCATAACTCAAGGAATATCCAAATACTTCAACTAAATTTAACTATTTGCTCTACAGTTGAATCATTACCTTATGTTTGATAAGTGAAACATGTACCATCCGGTTGGTATTAAGCTGGTAGCGTAAGGGCAAAGCCTTATGTCAGTTCCCAAATAGTTCCATCGGCAACTCTATGCAACATTCATCTACACATCCATCGTTGAACGAATTAATAACCGCATGCAGACAGTCTAAGAGAAAGTATATATTCTGGAGAAACAAAAAGAAACTATACACTACTGCTTTTCAAACCCTGAAGTAGCTTCATATAGCCGGGTTATCACGTAAATGGTAGCAGCTTCTACTGATATAACGCTCATCCAGCAACACAATTGTCTTTGTAAATTTCTGCAATACATTTAGAAGACTTGTATTAGTTTATTTTCCAGTGCCCATTGTATGTCATGGAAAAATGGATAATAAGATGGTGCTGGTAAGAAAACCCAGTGGAGCAAAAGAGGCTATAAATGCCAGCCATACCACGAAATTCAAGAAAAAGGGCATTTTAATCAAATATAACAGGCAACATGCACTACGTCGGAAAAAAAAAATTGTTCCTTCCGCGTGTGCAACTACATTATTACGGATGAACATGTAGATACGAACTGGAAGGTAATTAAAGTGACAACTACATTACCTAGGTACGGGACCTTCGAGTATGATTTCACACATTTGGTACATCTAAAGGCATCACCCACAACTTTCTTACTACAGCCTTCAAAAGACATACATAATATCTTTGCCAACAATGTTGGCAACTGAGAAAGAGAAGCATTACCATAATTAGTTTCTCTTTATTTTTTTCTAAAGAGAATGAGAAGTAGAAGCATTACCATGGTTGAGGAGAAAGATGAAGATTCAATATTTTTATACGTTATGGATAAATATTTAATTAAGGCCAGCCAGAATATGTGGTGGTCATAGTAAGAACTCTATAATATACTTGAAATGCAGCTCCTTGTGGACATTAATAATATGTGGTCGTAGTTGTGAAACCTGTTCTAAATATGTCCAGATAGTCCTATGAAGGCCAGCCAGAAGAGACCCATGATCGCAATTCATTTGCAAGGAAAATTTTGTTTTAAGATGCCTGTGCAAGGAAAGCTGCAAGGAGCAGTAACAACTACTATTATTTCCCGTCATACAAATACCAAAACAAAAATACAAATTTGCATCACCTACGATCTATGAAAGAGACTACACATGTTTCGATTTTCAAGAAAAGTGAGGAAGTTGAAGAAATAGAATTCCTAAAGCTTGATATTTGGATTTTTTTCTAAAATAACAGATGTAAGACATCATTTTCATCTAATGCAGCAGACATGAAATTAAGTCCAAATAACGTCAATGCTACATCCTATTACTCAAGAAATTCAATGTGTTACCCACTATCAAGGAGATAATCACTCAAAGAATCATTTCTTAACTATAAAATAGATAATTATGCTATTAATATACATATACACAACAGAGAATGCAGAAAGAAACTTAATCAAAAGATACAGAGTAACGCACACCTTGCTTAGCTGCAAGTTACAGAGACAGCATCAGCACACCTTGCCTGCATCATCATCATCTTATTAAGCCATCTTCTGTTGGTAGACAAAATGCACTGTGGTTCCAAAACAACCCGTGATAACTGTCGTATAAACATGATGCCAATGTTGATTAACCTGGGGCTTGGGTTATGTTCTCTACACCATAAGATGCCAAGGATGGATCCACAATCTGCAACAAATGTATAAAAATTATGGACAAAACAAAACCTGTATGCTTGAACACCCAAATTTGAAAGACAACCATCTTATAAGATAAACACCATATAACACACCATTAACCATAATACTGACATTAACATAACAGATTAAGCCGACATCCGAATTGCTTCCTCTTTAAGCGAATGGACATAAGCAATTTGATCGACTAATGAAGCCAATAAATGAACTCCAGAAGTTAAAGTATTTAATCATGACCAAAGTCACCAAACATATCGTTCTTTCATTTGGTTTCATTTCTGGTTCTCAATTGATTTAACATGCCATGGTGTTTAAAAGAAAATCACAAAATTAACCCATGCAATTGAATATCCCAAAATTGAAACAAAAAACTAAAAGGAAAATGAATAAGAAAAAAAAATAGAGAGAAGAAACCAACGGAGTGAAAAATTGAAAGGAATTCATGTTGGTCATTTCCACAAACACTTGAGTGCATTGGTTTTGGTCTATCAAAATAACCAAATAAATGATCACAAATTCACAATGCTAAGATCAGAACTCTATTTGGAATAAGAACTTGAAGAAAAATTACTTGTAAGGTACCTGTAGTATATCAAATGCAGTTAAAAAAAAAAACAATGCATCCAACTGAGGAAAACCCACAAAATATTAGTACAATCAAAACCAAATTTGAAAAAAAAAATAGCAAAACAAACCTGATTATGCTGATTATGAATTGAAGATTCTTCTTTTGCGTATGGGTTAGTTTTGATTGTGTATTTCTTTCTATGTAGGAAGTGGCCGAGATAGAGGGGGTCGGTTTCTGCTACCAAATAAAACTCCTCGTTCATCTCTATAACTCAAAACCTGGAAATAGAGCATCAACGGTTGCACTAAATTCTAAGTATTTAACAAATCTGTAAGATCCGAGTGTAATTAGAGCTCGGAAAATTGAAAGTGTAAGAGATGAATTAGGGACGGGGGTAGCAAATTAAGGCTGGGAAATACGAAACTGTAATAGTTGAAATCTCAGATTGTGTATCGATTTGGGCTGTAATTGAATTCAGCGTTTTGATTTTCACAGAAAGAAGATGTGGGGTTTCGTTCTCACGGATTTGAGCGGATGTAACCGGTTTGATCGAGAATAAGTGATGTTAAAAAGAGAGGAAGAAACTGATGGCGGTGGAGAAGGAATTGATTCACATTAGTGCACCAACGATGTCGCACGACCGTTGAATCCCATCCTATAAAACTACATTGGGATGGATCGGAAGATCCTAGCCACTACTAACAATAACTGAATTATATCCTGACCGTTCCATGACTCAGAAAACACTTCTGTTTTGTAAGTATATAGATATATATATGAATAAAACATATATTTAAAAAAAAAAACATAATTAAAAGAAAAAAAACTAGGTCACTTGAAAACCCTAGTTTACCTTATTGCTCTG
>JAJJMA010301142.1:0-10170 GCA_023529015.1 Papaver nudicaule | reverse complement strand
TGACTATGACTAGTCGTTCGGTGCTTAATGGGCTTGGTTTGAACTTCGAAATGAGTTTTTACTTTTTAGGCGGTTCCTGAGTATCTGAGGCCCAGTTTTTACTTTTTACTTTTTTAGATGCGCTGATTTTGGGGCTGCAGAGTTTTCTTTGGGGCTTCAAAGGGTGACAAAATAGGGTCATCAAAAATCAAAACCAAAAACCCCTTATAAAACGTGACAGTTTTACCCTTTAGATTTAGTTTAGTATTAGTGTTTGATTATCATCAGATTAGTGGTAATCATGATTATCATAATCTATATAGTTAAGTTTATAAAAATTTAGAGAGAGAAATTTATTTGTTTTAGAGTTGATTTAGAGAAAGAAGAAGAGAAAGAAGGAGAGAAAAAAAAAAAAAATTTGTTCTTCAAAAATCTCTAACTTTTGAATCACTCAACCAAAATGAGTGATTCAAACACCGATTTGGAGCTACCTGAGACTCCAATAGATTACAACAACAAAATCTACTGTCCGAACGAAGGTGAGGACTCTACATTGCATTATTTGTTGAGTGGAAAAGTGTTGTTAACTCAAGAAACCCAAGAATCACTACAAGATCTCCAAAGAGACAAGTATCAACAAGATTATGAGGATGAACTAGCTTCTAACACCCAGGTATATCTTTGCTTGTAATTTTTTTGCATGTAATCATCTTTAGTACGTGGATCTGTGTGATTTTTGTGAGTTGCCAGGCTCTGTTTACGCCTTGGTTTGACCTTGAAACTGAGGCGTAAAACAAATTTACGCCTCAAGATTCTTCCCAATTGAGGCGTAAAAACTGAAATTTGGGGAAACTGAGCCGTACAACATTTTTACGCCTAGGACGACAACCTGCCAGTGAGGCGTAAGCTGCATGGAAATATTGAATGCACGGTTTACGCCCTAGTAAGTGAGGCGTAAAACTATTATTTACGCCTTGGTTTTTCTATTTACGCCTCAATATTTCTTGACACATTCTTGATATACGTCTTGCTTATTGAACCGTAAAACTATGTTTTTCATCAAATACTTTCAAGTGTTATTTACGCCTCAAGTGGAGCATGGAAAACCAAGGCGTAAATGTACCCTTGCAAAAAATTTATGAAAATCCCAGGCTTAATGGGCTTGGTCTGAGTATCTGAGGCCCAGTTATGTGCTTAATGGGCTTGGTTTGAACGTCGAAATGAGTTTTCAACTAGGGATCTAAAGAAATTGTATCATTCATTAGTCCAATCACTACATAGGCCTGTCAACGGTAAATCGAATGACGTAATTATGCACCTGATATACGTTGACGGAGAGATCGCGTTTACGGTAACGTTTGTTGATGAAAGTAATAGCTAACCTCCCTCATGTTGTCTCATGTTGTTGTAGGAAAGATGCTGGTTCCTAATGGGCTTGGCTTTGTTAACTTCAAAATTAGTGGTTCACTGGTTCTTAGAGTGTCTGAGGCCCAATTTGGTTTTGTTGTACAGTATTGGGAAGAAGAAAAAAATATTACAGTTTTACTGTGCAAGTGAACTTGTGAATGACTTAACTTTGCACTTGATGCACCTTGGCGGAGAGCTCGGGTTTCTTATAGGTTTGTCGATGAAAGAATCAGAAATGATGTTGGTTTCCTGTTGCTGAGACTATTAGTCCCACATTGTATGGGCAATCTAAGATCCTGCAGTTAATAATTATATCGGCCACTCCACTCATTGCCAATTGGTTTTGAGTTGGATGCCCACAATTTAATATGGTATTAGAGCGAGTCTAAAATGACCGCAATTCTACTCCGCGTCACCTGATTATACGTCCACATGTGAGACCCAACAAGACTACATGTGAGGGGGCGTGTTGAGACTATTAGTCCCAACAAGACTACATGTGAGGGGGCGTGTTGAGACTATTAGTCCCACATTGTATGGGCAATCTAAGATCCTGCAGTTAATAATCATATCGGCCACTCCACTCATTGCCAACTGGTGGTTTTGAGTTGGATGCCCACAATTTAATTCCTCCTGTTAATTAGCCTCTCGCATGCCAATAAATGATTTTTGTGTGAGAATGAAAAGCCCAGCAAATTTACATGTTTTCTTACCTTATAAATTGGTTGACAAAAGGACGTAATTGTATTCTCTGGTAGAATTGTTACTCAACTAGCTAGCCACACCGTGAAACTTGTATATAGTTTTCGGTATATATATGACAGAAAATTGTTTTAGCAACAAAGAATTTAGGGTGAGATGATGGAGAAAGCTGAAATGGAAAATTTGCAGTGACAATTAGATACATGTGAAAATCAGTAAATAGGTGTATTGGGTATATTTATGAAGGTAAATGTTAGAATAAAGAGAAGATTGTCGAGCAGTTTTCTTATTCAATTATGTCGTGTCGTGAGTTACACAAGAGGAGGCGAACAAAATGATTTTGGAGGATCTAGCTATTTTTTTCCCCGAGATTCCAAATTGAATCGTTATGATCTCCATAGTTTTTTTTTGCAACTCATGCATATACTTGGCTTTGCAAAGTATTAAAAGTCTCTTTTTAATTATGTTTAAATAATCTGAAATATATACTAGCACGTGGGAGAACCAGCAGTGTCTAACTAGGTCAATATATTTATTTTAACACAATTTTGTTATTGATTATACATACAATATATTATTCGAGTACCATTTTCAGTTTGCTATTTTCTTCCTTCAGAAATTCGACTCTCCTAAGAAAAAACCAAATAATATATTTGGTTCCAACTTCAAAATGAGTGTTTTAGTTCTTGTTTGTTGAGGATCTGAGGCCCAATTTGGTTTTGTTGCAATATCGAGAATTACTTTTTACAGTTTTAGTGTGTCATGATTCGTGGACTTGTATATAGAGAGTCGAGTTTTCATGAGTTAATTAACTTTGCACTTGATGTACCTTGACGGAGAGCTCAGGTTTCTTAGGTTTATTGATAAAAGTAATAACTAACCCCTCTCATGGAGATGATGCTAGTCTTGTTATAGTTATGTGCAATTTGCATTAAAACAAATGATTTTCATTTGAGAATGAGAAGCTCAGCAAATTTGCATGTTTTCTTAACTTATAAATTGATTCACAAAAGAATGTACTATATATATTGTCTGGTACAAAATTATTTCTTAGTTAGCTAGCCACACCACGAAACTTGTATATAGTTTTCGGTAAATATAATAGAAAATTGTATTAGCAACAAAAAATTTAAAAGGCGAGATGATGGAGAAAGTTGAAATTGAAAGATTTCTACTTATATTTCGAGAAATATGGAAAACTGTAAAAGGTTCTCTTATTTAGTTAATGCAACCAAAAGTAATTGAGACTATGAATTAATTTGTTAAAAGATCAATAAATCTTACAAATGGTTTTTTTAACCAATTATGTGGTGTCGTTAGTTATATAGAGGCTGAAATGAGTTTCGGAGGGGCCAAACTAATATTTCTTTTCAGATATTCCAAACTTCATCCTTATGATTATTACGTATTATTTTTGCAACTCATACATGTAAATTTCATCGCCATGTGAACATAGTTTCAGACTTTCAGTTAACAGTTTATTAGTCTGGTTTACAAAATATTGCAACAATGTGAGATAACCAACAATAGCCCCGTTTGGGATTGATTTTTTCCACCAAAAGCACTTTGTAACAAACTTGTAACCAAGTTTTTGTAAAAATTGTGTTTGGTAAAAAAAAATTCAAAGTGCTTTTAGAGAAAAGCACTTTCATTTTAGCCTGCTTTTAAAAGCTACTCAGGAGTAGCTTTTAAAAGCAGTAAAAGCAGAAGCTGTGGACCCACCTAATTTTAATTAGTTATTATCCATTTTAGCCTTGTTATTTTACTAAAATGACAAATTTTACCCTTGAATATTGTGCACATATTATTATATTTCCTATTTCAATTTTTTTCACTCTTTTTTCTTTAAAAAAAGATAATCACCATTTATATTTATTTAAATATTTAGGAATTAAAAATACAATTTATTATAATAATATTGTATCTTTCTAAAAAAAAATTAAAGCATGTCTATTTCCGTCATTAACTACATCATCAGCACTTTTACTTTACAATTTACCAAACAGATTTTACAGTTTGTTAGTCAGGCAGCACTTTCTACATTATAATTTACCAAACGTCCTACTGCTTTATTTTCACAGCACAGCACATCAACGCACAGCACAACACAACAGAAAATCACTTTTATAAAACTCACCGCAGTGCCAAACTCGCCTAATGTCTACTAGATTAATATTTACTTTACACAATTTGCCGCTAATGACTAACTAATAAGGTGTCAGTCTATTGTAGGTTGTTTTGCAGCATTTCTGTTTTCACCTCAAGTTTACATTCTTTCTTTTCTGCTTTGTTTGGATGCAATGCAATGTCCATCTTTGGTATCGGAAAGTGTAAGATGTAATTACCTGTGCAAGTGGTTTATGCATTTCTTAATAAATTAACTAATTTACCGATTAAAAAAAAAAAAAAATCCATCCATGTGCGTTTAGTAGTAATTACACAAGCGAAAATTAAGACAAATATGCCCTTCAATTATCACGTAAGTTTGCTTCTTTCCAATTTTTTTTCTTTCCATTTTTGTTCTCTATGTTGCACAGACACGGACACACGTGACACGGTTACGACAAGACACAGTTACGGGGATACATCAATTTTGAAAAAAAGTGGGTTACGGGGACACGTTGTACATGTATTATATAAGTCATCAAAATGAGATTTTACAACAATCTACTCAACAAAATGACTATTATCATTTATTAAATATTTGACTATTGATTAAATAGAATTAATAATATGAAATTATGATCAACTATTTCACGAATAATGCTTGAATTTGATTAAAAGGAGAAAAATTTGTTATTTTTTATTTTCCAAGTCAATACAAATCATTTTTGGCGTGTCTGAAAGTGTCTAGTCAGTGTACGCAAAGTGTCTGATTGCTAATTTATAGGGGACGCATGACGTGGCGTGTCCATTGAGTGTCGGCAAATGTCAAACACGTGTCGTGCCCGATCGTGTGTCCGACATACTTTTTATAAAGACGTTGTTGGGCAATGGCCCAATGCACAATCAGCAAACCATTAGCAGTTTTCCAGAATGCCCCTTCCATTGTATTTAAACATTGCTCAATTGATCCACTAGCAAAAGGAAGTGATCTCACGTATTACATATGCTCAACTGTTTCACTAGCAAAAGAATTTTCATGAATTTCAACTAGGGATCTAAAAGAATTGTATCATTCGTTAGATGTTTACTGCATATGCCTGTCAACGGTTAATCGAAAGATGTAATTTTGCACTTGATGCACGTTGACGGAGAGCTCGCGTTTATCGTAACGTTTGTTGATGAAAGTAATAATAACTAACCTCTCTCATGTTGTTGTAGAAAAGATGCTGGTTACTAATGGGCTTGGTTTTGTTAACTTCAAATGAGTGGTTAACTGGTTTTTAGAGTGTCTGAGGCCCAATTTTGTTTTGTTGTATTGGAAAAAAAAAAAAACAGTTTTACTGTGCAAGTGAACTTGTGATTCTTGTGAATGTAGAGTCGAATTTTCATGAATTTCAACTGGGGTTCATGGATTATAATTTGTCTAACATTTACGCAAGTCTGTCAATGGATAATCGAATGACTAAACTTTGCACTTCATGCACCTTGACAAAGAGCTCGGGTTTCTTATAGGTTTGTGAATGAAAGAATGAAAAAAAAAATTGAGGGAGAAAGGTTAAAACTTTATTGAAAAAGAAAAAACAACAACAAGATAAAGAGCGCCAATGCGCAACAAGTAGGCAAAGACAAACTTCTAACCCAACAGTGCAAAAGAAAGACCAATCTCAGTGATGCAAGATCCTGAGATACAACCAACAGAGTTCCTACGCGGAACAAACAACACCCAGAAGACTAACTAAAGTCCAAACAAGACATGAAACAAATAAAAGCAAACATCACAGTAACAAAAAGAGTCTCTAAATACATCTGTAAGACAGAGCTGTCATTCTCTTACTCTTAGCTTCATTTTCTTAATTGTGCACTGCAGATGAAGCTTTGGCAGCAGCTCCAACCTTGTTGATTGGAAATCTGCTTTCATATGTGAAATCACTTAACACCATAAAAGAATTTCTTTTAGGTGAGGACTGTAGCTTATCCTTCTTTTGAGAATTCTTTCCTTTCACTTCAGTCCAAGCACCATGATCACCTATATCCTTGTCTACAATCTCAATCTCAGAAGAGGAAGAGGCTATTGTATCCTTCTCTGCATTCTTCTCGCTAACTGGTCCCTTTTCTAATGAAGAAGCGACCAAAGATCTCTTGTTCTTGTTCTCTTTATTATTTCTCATATCACAACCCACTACGACTGCATTAGTTGGGATCCAAACCCCAGTACAGCTGAGCGGGAACAGACCATATTCAGTTCATTCGCTGCAGCTATGTTATCACTCCCTGCAACCACTTTATCTGTGTGTGTTGTAGTAGAAGAAATGCCACCAATTCCTACGTGTACTTCCTGTGAAGAACCGCACACTTTGGTTGAAACTGATGATCTAAAATCTTCATTTATCGTTGCACCATGACCTCCAACACAACCCTGAGTGGTACCAATACCCTCAGTGATTTCCTTCCCCTTAGAAGCTTCCAAGTTGTCATAACCCATTAAGACATTACCCCCACCATTGATTGCAGTACCCACTACTGCTAGGACATTACCCCTACTGTTAGCCAATTTCGGTGTCCATTTTGTCTTCCCTTTCTTAGAGCAGCTTTTAGTTAAATGCCCAAAAACCTTACAAGTTTCACACATTTGAGGCTTCCACTGGTACTCAACAGGGAGCTCCATTGCAAACTTGCCATCAATCAGAAGTGGAATGGTTTGCAGGGTATGAAAAATCAACTTCAATTTCAATGCATATTCTAGCAAAAGTTAACCTAGATTTTTTTCATTGTGATTTCATCAGCTAATATAGGTTTACCTAGATAACTAGATATCAAGCTTAGCCCCTCAATGTTCCACATATGCAATGGAATCCCAAAGATCATAACCCAAATAGGCACATGACTTAATGTCAGGAATTGATTTTTCGATCAAATGAGACCATGGTCTCAAAGTGAAGAGTCGATCAGATATGTAGAAAGAACCTAGTTCTAATACCTTCCTACGATCCTCACTATCCTGAAATTCAAAGATAAAGGCACAATTTCCATGGAGTTTCATACCCCCTTGTTAAGGTTCCATGCTTTGCTCACAGCTTTCTCCACAACAGAAAATTTTAATCTCTTTCCAACAAAAAATCCAACCACCAAGTCTTCACAATTCTTGATTCCAGTAGCAAAATCCTTTGCGGAAGCAGACACCATCCGTTTACCATTTATTTTAGGTGGAGGAGTGAATTTCATCTTCAATTGAGAGATTGCTTCAACCGGAGTAGAAAACAATGATTTATTTTCCTTAGGGTTAGGGTTTTTACCCCCAAATACTCCAATCTCAGCAGAGATTCGATTTCCATTTGGCCCAAAGTTAGTTTCTTCTTCATCAATTGGATTTGATACTCTAGGGTTCTCAATCTCAGCCCCCTTCTTCACCACCTATGAAAACGACAATGGAGGAAATTCGAATTTGTTATTGACAGGAACTGAACTGGACGATGAGATTTTAGTATAATCTCCACCATGGAAGCTCGATTTGGTCTGGGAAAATGATTGAGATCCTCCCACCATGATTCACTCGCGATGAAAGAATGAAATGATACTGGTTTTTTGTTAATTAGCCTCTCTCATGTAGTTGTATAAATGATGTTGGTTTCTTGTTACAGTTGTGTGCCATTTTGCATGCCAATAAATGATTTTTGTGTGAGAATGAAAAGCCCAGCAAATTTACATGTTTTCTTAACAATTATAAATTGATTCACAAAAGGATGTTATTGTATTGTCTGGTACAAAATTATTACTCAACTAGCTAGCCACACCATGAAACTTGTAGACAGTTTTCGATATATATATGCATGTTAGAAAATTGTTTTAATAACAAAGACGTTAAAAGGTGAGATGACGGAGAAAGTTGACATAGAAAATCTGCTAGTTACTATAAGACAAACTGGTACAGTGCACGTGGTAACGCACGTGTTATTTGAACTGAATGTGACCGAGAGAAGTATCACCGGATATTAATATTAGGGCAAATTTCTAAAGTGTCCAAAAAAATTATAGCTAATTTCTATGTCGGCCACGTTTTTTTTGCACTTTTCAATAATGGCCAATCCGTTAGGTTTTCCGTCCGGACCCACCTTAAAAGTCAAATCTGTTGATTTTAGTCAAAATTCCTTCTTAAAATTACTTCCCTATCCTTCCCTATCCGCACACGTGTATCTTCCCTATCTTTTCTTCTTCTTCTTCTTCTTCTTCTTCTATCTTTTCTTTTTCTTCTTCTTCCTCCTGGCTTATCGAGAGCGGAGCACTTTCTTCTTCTTCCTTCTTCTTCTAACACCACCACCATCACCACCACCACCACCATAACTTATCTAACCCTAGATTAAGTTATCAAAAACCCGGTTTCTAGAAGAAAAAAAAAACCCTAGATTTGATTTTCAAAACCCCAGAAATTTGGTTTTTGATCTTCTCCTGGGTTTTTCAAGAAGAAAATTAAAGTACTCGTAGAAGATTATTGAAGAACAAATCTGGAAGATATCTCGATTTACTGGTACACTAGAAGGTTTTATGAACTCGAATCGAAGAAAATCAAATCGAAGCCCTAATTTCAGTTGATGGAAAGGTTGGAGAAACTCAAATCGAGCATCAATGGGTCTTCGAAGAGAGTAAATATTGTGAACCCATGCTTTATTTATCATTGTTTTGCTTATATTACATGTTTAATTGTGTTAATTGTAGTAAAATCCGACTCCAAGATGCTACTGATCGGGTATATATATATTTTTTCAAACTCGATTTGTTTGTACTTCTTCATGTTTTACTAGGGTTTGAATGTTATGATTTTGTTTGTTCGATTGTACTTTTGGTTTAAACGAGTTGGAATTGCTGAAATTCGGGGAAATTTAACTTGTTCGGAATTAGGGCAAATTGTGACTGTTTGTTTGTCTTATTTGTCTCTTCAGATTGGTAAACGAGGTGAATCAGTTGATGAGAAGATATAAAGAACATATTAAGAAAACACGACCTGGTCCTGCTCAAGAAGCTGTTAAAGCTCGTGCCATGCGAGTTCTCAAGCAAAAAAGAATGTTAGTGTCCTCTCCCTGCTGTGTTTGTGCTTACTAATTTGTTTCTTCTTCTATGGTACTTGATTATAATCAGTTTCTCGTTTAGATATGTAGTTAGTTGGAAGTTTGCATAGTTACCACATGATTGGGTTATCTGTGTATTCAGTTGTAGCTTATATTGGATTGTTTCCATGCAATGTCCCATGTTGGAATTCCCTTTTCGTATTTCTTATAGAAATTTATCTAGTTCAGAACGACGTAACAGTATCTGGGCATCATAAATTAGGAGGCCTGCAATTTCCACGCTGTGTTTTGTTGTTTCATGTAGAAATGTCATTAGTGTATCAGGAGTTAACGGTATCTGATATCTACGGATTGATTTAAAATGTCGCTTTCAGTTTCATTTGAGCTCAATTACCTTGATATATGATTGTAACTTGTAAGAATGTGGAGAAAGAATGCTATTGTAGTCCATTGATAAACTACAATAGCATTTGGAGATGTTGGTGACTTTGGGACATGTTGCAGATAGATGTTGGTGACTTTGTGACATTTGGAGATTGTAACTTCTAATTTATTTTCTGCAGGTAGATTTGTGTAGTCGTTGCTGACTTTGGGACATGTTGCAGAGAACAAACAAGCTAACTTTGGAGATGTTGGATGGACTTTGTTTTCGGTGTGGGAAGATATAATCTGGATAGGTCAGCTACTTTGTTACATCTACCATATGTTCTTCTCAATTTGTATAGAGTCTGTAGACTGTAGACTAATTTGTATAGAGTTTGTAGACTAATCTGCATAAAGTCTATGAACTGATGTCAAGTCCTGTAGACAAAATCTTCTTGACTGTATAGCGCTCCATTCTGCTTTCCAGATGAGAAGTTCTCTATTTTAATCTCTTCAGGTGCACCATTTGGTACTGCTTGTTGTTCTGGATCCC
>JAJJMA010301137.1:3912-19772 GCA_023529015.1 Papaver nudicaule | reverse complement strand
CTTATGCTGCCCTGGTTTACTCTGTACTCGATGGCCCACGGAAACAACCGGTCTTTGTTCACGACCATTCAGTACTGGTCTGCTGGTACTTCTCACAGACTTTGGACTTTTGGACGACAACTGAGCTGATCGAGCATCTTCCACATCAGCAAAAACCTGATACAAATAGTCAAAAGGACCACAAATAAAGAATGCTATCTAATTTCAGTCGACATAATATCCAGTCAGAGTTCTACAAAGCCAGACCAGTCCAAATTATTGGCAATCACTACGCCAAGGATATAGGTACCAACCATATCATTTGCTTCTCTTGCATGCTGCAACATCTGCCTGAGGTCTTCAACCCTCTCAAGGGTAGCTAAACCACCCAATGGAGCTTCCTTTTTAGAAATTTCAGCCTTTTCCACCTGAATTTCAGCTTCTTTCATCATATTCATAACTGTCTCCATTGCTGTGAAGAGAGTTCTCTGCATCATTTTCAAATGTAAGACGCTCGAAAGTAATAAGATAAAAAATTATCTGAAAGCTCTAGTGAGTAACTATGAAGAATGAGAAAGAGAAGTGTGTCATTTAACAGCACAGGGTGTCACCATGTTAGTGATAGAAACACTTTAAACCTGTTAGTGTGTCCAGTAAGTTGAACCTTAATATTTCCTGCAAATGGAAGTACATGTGTAAGTACACGAATTTCAAAATCAAGGACTCCAGGTTGTATTGGTTGTAACTTACTGGAGTTGCTTAGTTCTTGTTGTTGTTTCACATACTCTTGCTTAGTTCTTCTTGTTGTTTCACATACTCCTGCATCCGGATCTACAATTACTCACATAAATCAACAATTCCCACAATAAAAGACCAATAAAAATCAAATCTTCACAAGAAATTTCTAAACATTCAAACACTACAAGGATATATCAAACATCATAGAGTTATGTTGCTCACAACACCATCATAAATCACTGAATCACCACAAAAACAAAAACCCACCACATATCTTAACTATTCAAATACAAAAACATACCCTTTATAGGAATAATCACAAATCAAAACCAAATCTGATTTCAAATCTTTGAGGTCCAAATCAAAATTAACAAAGTTAAAATCAAACATCATACGAGAAATTTAAGAGACAATTTCTTAGAGTTAGGGTTTATACCTCAATTCTTCGATTTCGGAAGAATTTAGGGCTTGAAAAATTTCAGAGATAATTTCTCAATTTCTAATTAGGGTTTCGAATATGATGGTTTCTATTAACGATTAAAGATGGTTATTCACAGAGAAGAAGATAGAGTTGAGAGAGATGCGAAGAAGATAGAGTTTCAGAGAGTTAAAACTCATTAAAGCTATCGATTTTTCAGATACCTTATCAGTTCCTTATTGGTAGAAGAAATTACACAAAAGATATCGATTTTTTTTTTTGGTTTGATCAGATCTACAACTTCAAGAATGAATGAGATCGAGAAGAGACGCGGATTTCTTTCTTCTTCAGATCTGTCTAAAACAAAGAGGAGAGACTAACACAGAAAAGAGAGGAGAAAGGGATTGCAGAGCTTGGCAGTGGATTGAATTGAAGAACTATGGGGATTTCCGCCGGATGAATGAATGTGAAGGATGGAAAGAAGGAATAAGTATTGCGAAGAAGA
Organism: Papaver nudicaule; assembly: GCA_023529015.1. Taxonomy (NCBI): domain Eukaryota; kingdom Viridiplantae; phylum Streptophyta; class Magnoliopsida; order Ranunculales; family Papaveraceae; genus Papaver; species Papaver nudicaule. The sequence goes on along the minus strand of JAJJMA010301137.1, from coordinate 18,132 downwards.
CAAGGTTAGATAAAGAAGAAAGATCTGGTCGAGATGGGTTTTTTTTTTCAAAGGAAGAGAAATATGGTCGAGAGAAGATAAAGTGAGAGAGCTGAGAGTGTCGGTGGTGGTGTTATAATAATGTTTTTTTTTAATAAAGGAAAATCTATTTTCCAGTATAAAGACATATAAGCCCTTGAAGGCGCAACGTTATTGGCAATTAATAACGTTGCTTAATTAATTATTAAAAATTCTTATTTACAGCAACGTTAAAAAAAATTGCGCAACGTTATTTGACGTTGCCACGTGGGCAACGGCTATTAACGTTGCAAATGCGAAAAAAAACGTTGGGAATCAGGCCCTGTGGCGTAGTGGGTGAGGACCCTCTAGCACTCATGTCAGATCCCTACTCTTGGGATAAGTTTTTTGCTTGGGTGCTCACTCATCTGTGAGAACCCTCTAGCATTCATTTCAGACCCCTGTTCTCGGGGTAAGTTTGTGAGATCCGGGTGTTATTAAATTTATTTCATTCGTTTCTAGTTTTGTTCATACATAATAGGCTTTAAGCCATGTACCATTGACTCGATCATTGCTCTTGTCTGGGATTGGGTTTCCGTCTAGCTGTTCGATTTTGTAAAAACCATACTCGGATACCTCCGTTACCCGGAAGGGTCCTTCCCAATTTGGGGCGAATTTTCCCGCGCTGGCATCTCTTTGCACGTGCTGAGCAATGGCTAGAACCAAATCTCCTTTGCGAAATGCTCTCGGCTTCACTTTCTGGTTGTAGGCCCTTGCTAGCCTTTCTATGTATTGCTTTGCTTAGATAGATGCGGCGTCTCTTTTCTCGTCTAGTCTGTCTAATGCTAGAAATCTTTTATCGTCAGAGACGTTCAATCCTGCCGCCGCCAATACTCTTGCGGATCCTAATACCACCTCCGCTTGGAGTATTGCTTCTTCGCCGTACACGAGGTTGTATGGTGAAGCACCCGTGGACGTCCGTTTAGACGTTCTATACGCCCATAGAGCCATTGGGAGCTCCTCATTCCACTTCCTCTTATTGTCATATAAATTCCTGCTTAATATACGGAGAAGCGTCTTGTTCGTGGCTTCAGCCTGTCCGTTACCTTGAGGGTGGTACGGTGTGGAAGTCTTTTGCTTGATGTAGAACGAGGTGAGGAGACTTTTCACGTCGTTGTTGACAAATGGTGTGCCATTGTCGGAAATGATGCACATAGGTATGCCAAATCTGGTGATAATGTGTTTTTTGATGAATTCGGCGATAACCTTTCCTTTAGTTTCCTTCATCGGTATTGCTTCCACCCATTTGGTGAAGAGCTTTGTGGCTGTTATGATGTACTCGTGTTGCTTTGACGACTTGGGCGTGATTGGCCCAATGATATCTAGTCCCCAGCTATGGAAGGGCCATGGGGTGATTATGTTGTGGAGCGTTGTATGCGGTGCATGAATGACGTTTCCGTGACGCTGACATTCGTCGCACTTTTGTACATACTTTGTCGTATCATGCTCCATGGTTGGCCAATAAAAGCCAGCATCGTAGATTTGACTGTACAATCTCGCTTTGTCCTGGTGCTCTCCGGCATGTGTTAAGTTCATTGCTTTGATAGCTTCGGCCGGGCCTAGACACTTGAGCATTTTCTGACTATAGCTTCTACGAAATAGTTCGCCATCAACTACCACAAACTTGCTCGCCTTTCTGGTAATCTTCTTCCTGTTGATCAGTTCGTTAGGCAGGGTTCCATTCTGTAAGTATTCCAGATAAGGCGTGCGCCAGTCTTCTTGGTCTTCTTCTGCGACACAAACTTCAGCTGGTTGGGGATCCTCCTGACACTTCTCGCAGTTGTCTTGCTTGTGATTTACTTGTATGAGGAGACTAGGCCAGTAGTATCCGGCTCGCTGAATTCTTCGGTATAGCGGGATACTCAACGCTAGTCCGCACGTCTTTTCATGTATATGTTCTAGCACTTCTTTGGCCTCATCTTGCCCGAGACACCTACATAAGGCTCCACATGTCTGGCCTTGAGCTCTTTCCATGACAATTGTCTATCTTCCGGATCTTTTCGGAGGTCCGTCAGTATTGGGCTTCGCCAGTCGTTGGTTTCCTCTTGTATGAAGTCCTCCACCCACGAAAGGGGAGCTGTGCGTCTAATAACTGTTACCGTTTCAGAATCTCCTTCGGCCATCTGTAAACTAGACGCAAGTGTGGCGAGAGCGTCTGCGTGCCTGTTGGACGTCCTTGCTTTGTGAGTGATGGTAAAGTGGTTGAAGTATCTGATCAGTTTTTGAGCCTTATCTTTGCATACTGCTAAACTCGGCTCCTTCACATTAAATTCGCCTTCCATCTGCTGCGTCAGTAACCTTGAGTCTCCGACCGCAGCTAGATTCTTTATTTTCATGTCTTTGGCCAGTGTTAATCCGATGAGGAAACTCTCATACTCCGCCAGGTTATTAGTGCACGGGAAGTCAAGCTTGAACGCATGGGATGTAAGTTTCCCTACCGGGTCTAGGAAGACAAACCCTGCTCCTCCATACATCGTGTGAGACGAGCCTTCTACAAACATTTTCCAGAGTCCTTCCTCCTTGTTTTCTTCTAGAGATGCTGCTACTTCTCCGGGAATATCAAAATGAATCTCCTGCGAGTCGCTTCCGGGGAAAGCAGCTAGTAAGTCGGCAATCGCCTGACCGCGGACACCTCTTGGACGTACGGGGGTGAAGGAATACTCTGTTAGTTGGGTGCCCCACCGTGCCATTTGTCCAGACAGGATTGGTCTGGTTGTCAGGTACACCACTGGGTTGGCTGCCGCCACAACAAAGTTTTTGTGCCCCAGAAGGTAATAACGTAGCTTTTGTGCCGCATATATCAAAGGTAGACAAGCTTTCTCAGCTGGCGAGTACCGTAGCTCCGGTCCCTTGAGGGTCCTGCTTACATAATAAATAGGTACAGGAAACGATCTGTTACCCTCCCTTTCTTGGGTTAGTACCGCGCCTATCGTTGTGTCCGTGTTAGCGAGGTACAGGTAAAAAGGCTCCCCTTGCGCTGGGGGTCGCAACACATGTGGGTGCGTAAGGCATTCTTTGATCTTGTTCAACCCTTGTTGTTGCGGCTCGCCCCATTCGAATTTTACATCATTCCGTAACAGTGGGAACATCGCTTGTTGGTATTGCGCTAACCCCGGGATGAATCTACGGACATAATTGATCTTCCCCATTAGGGTCTGCAGCTCTTTTACCGTCGTGGGAGACTTCATTGTTAGGATTGCTGATGCTTTATCGCCGTCTACCTCTATTCCGCTGTTAGTAACATGGAAACCTAGGAATTTTCCGGAGGAGACCCCGAAAGTACATTTTAATGGGTTCATTTTTAATCCATATTCTCTACATCGTTTGAAAATTCTTCTCAGGTTGACCGTGTGCTCATGTCTTTTCTTTGCCTTGACGACTATATCATCCACATAGATTTCTATGATGTGGTGGTTCATGTCGTGGAAGATATGCGTCATAGCCCTTTGATAGGTTGCTCCCGCGTTTTTAAGTCCAAACGGCATTACCACATAGTAAAATTTCCAAGCGGTGTCGAGAACGCTGTCTTTTTCGCATCGGACTCCTTCATCCGGATTTGGTTATAACCACTATATCCGTCCATAAAGGAGAACATCTCATGGACGGCCGTGGCGTCCACTAACATGTCGATGCTGGGAATAGAAAATTCGTCTTTGGGGCACGCCCTGTTCAAATCCCTAAAGTCGACACAGCAGCGTATTTTCCCATTTTTCTTTTTTACCGGGACCACGTTAGCTAGCCAATCCGGGTGGTGAATTGACTGGACATAATTTGCCTTGATTAGCTTATTGACCTCTTCTTTTATCAGTTCCTCCATGTCGTGCGAGAACCGACGCTTTGGTTGTTTTATTGGTCTAGCGGTTGGGGTGGTGTGTAGCTCATGACATACCAACGTTGGGTTTAAATCGGGCATGTCCTCATAGGTCCATGCGAAAACGTCCTGGAATTCTTTCAAAAGCGCCACCAGCTCACCTTCCTCCTCGCTGCTCAACTCTGTGCCAATTTCCATCATTTTTATCTCTGTTGAAGTTCCTACGTTTAGAGATTTTGTTTTTGTTGAATGAGCCGTGGTGTCTTTTGCCGTTGCTCTCTCGAAAAACGGGGGTTCATTTCCCGTTGGGTCTTCCTCGATTTCTGCCGTGTAGACCTCCTCACAGGGTTCGAACCCCGCTGATTGCTATAACCGATAAATCTTCCTGCCTCCGGGCAGAGTTTCGATGCGGAATTTTTTATGCATTCCATTCTTTTGAGTGTTGATGCTGCTTCCAGCAGCTTGTTGTTGTTGGTAAGTACTTTCCCAGTCCGGAATTGGGGTTGCGTAAATCTGTGTCGTTATCTCACTTGGTTCGCTTAACATGTCATAGAATGCGGCTTCCGCGAGGTTCGCCTCCTCCGTGGAGAATGGGTTCAGCGTTGCCGAAACGCGCTTCTGTTTGCCCTTCAAGATAAATTTGATACATTGGTGGTAGGTAGATGCCACCACTCCGTGCTTATGCAGCCATGGGCGCCCCAACAGCATGTGATACGCGGTATGGATATCCATAACATGAAAGGGCTCCGAAGCTCGTATTGGTCCCACACGAATCTCCAGATTGATGGTGCCAAGTGTTTGCTGGCTGATTCCGCCGAAACCTTGTACTCTCGTACTGAATCTTTTGATTTCAGTCTCCTTTGACGCCAATACTCTCTAATATATGCAATGGAACTAAATTCAAGGATGCTCCGTTGTCAATAAATGCTCGTCCAAATTCATGCTTCCGAATTGACGCTGTAACATAGAGTGGGCGCGTGTGGTCACAGTCTACTCTTCTGTCCTCTTCCGAGAACGTGATGGTACTATACGGGAGCGGGTACTTTTTGTCTAAGAAGGTATTTATGTCTTCACGTGATGCAATCCGTGTGAGAATGATAGATGCCTGCCTTGCTTGTTCTGCGTCAAAACCCAGCGTGTCGAAAAATTCGGAGAACAAAGGCTATTGTTCCACCGCTGCTGCTATATAGTCTGTGTTATATGATGAATCTTGGTCTGTAACCTCCTCCGTGTTTGAATTTTGATACTCCGCAGTTGCCACCTGATGCCGCATGTCACTTTGTTCTTTTTCTTCAATGTCTCTTCTCAAAGCTCGACATTGTTCAGCTGTGTGGCTCTCGGATTGATGGTACCAGCAGTAATCCTTCCTTTTGGGAGGGATTTTCTTGCGTTGAGTAACCGGTTCTGCAGGACCATGTTGTACTGCGGACGCCACAATATGTCCGTCCTGAGCGGCTGCCTTTTTGGTTTTTTTGGCAAACAGGACCCTCATGAAACGGCACTCGCTGGTACTATGAGAATGAGTCCGGTGATATTGACAGTACCTGCTAGTCTTGCGCTGTCTATCAGGTTTAGGTACATCCATGATTTTCTTTTCCTGGACCAATGGCTGTCGCTCTTCCATCCTTGGGTCATGACTGATCATAGCCGCTTGATGTGTCTTAAACGGCTCTTATCTAATTTTTCCACCCTCGATCTCGATATCTCCTCGTCGAAGTCGTCTGTGAAATCTCCATTTGAGAGTACGGCAATCCTTGGTTGGGTGATTTATACGTCTGTGAAACATGCAATACCGCATGTGTTGCTTGTCTTGTTTAGACGGTTCCCGTGGGCAGGGGGAAGTTGCATTTCACCCGTCTTTACCCATTCAGTTAAAAGCTCAGCTACTGTATCTATGCTACAGGGATACTCCGGTGGTTCTTCTATATCATTGTTAAAGTTCTTATGCTGGCGGTTATCCTCGCTTGGTCCGGCGGATCTTTTCCGCTGGGGAACATCGTCTTTAACGTAGGCAATAGAATGAGAAATTGCTTCGTAGCTATTTGCATGCTTTTCCGATGTACATCAGCGCGGCTTGCGGCTTCTTCCAAGTCGGCCAGGGTTTCCAAGCGTCCATTCTGGAAAATTAGGTGGTAATCCAATGGTAAGAGCGCTATGCACATGCCGACTAAATCCTTCTCCGGTATTTTTGTGGGGCATCTTAGGTATGCTGCTCTAAACTGTTGGACTGATGTCCGCATATCATCCGTTTCTTTGAATTGCAGGGTGCACAGGGAAGACAAGGACATCGTTACCGGTTTAGAGTAAAACTTTTGCATGAACACTTGCTGTAGCTCTTCCCAAGAATGGATGTTATTTGGCTTGAGCGTGATGTACCAGGTGAATGCGTCGCCGGTTAGTGATTTTCCAAATTCCTTAAGGCATACATGTTCTTTAGAAGCAGATTCGTTCAACGCCATGGTGAATCGATGCATGTGCTCGGTGGCGTTGCCCGTTCCATCAAATAGTCGATACTTCGGACTTTTCCATAGAGGCGGCATGGGCTTATCCACTAGTGCTTTAGGGAAAGGGGAGTGTATTGCGTAAGCGTTTTCTTGTGCGTGCAAGCCGAAGTTCCTTTCCATGTATTTGGTGAACTTCTCATCCATGCCCTCACAGAGGAAGAGGCCTGAAGCCGGTTCTTGAGCTCCTCCGGACCCCTCCCTGGATCCTTGCGTGAAACCGCGGGGATGTCGTTGGTCTATTGCGCCAGAAGTGCCAAATCTCTTCGGAGATACATGTTTGTCTATGTCAGTCTCTTCCTCTTCTTCGTCAGTGTCCCCACCTGGGCTGCTTGCAGTAATTTGTGCTAATCTTGTCACCAGTGCTTTTCTGCGCGCATCCCCTTCGTGAAGGGAGGCTAATATTTGCTCACGTTCAATTGTCCGCAGGTCCTCCTGGGAGTGCTCGTCTTGCTGAGCTGGCTGTACAACTGGAGTGACTTGTCTCTCTGTTTCATTGTCAGTCGTCTGTATCATCGTCTATAAGGTCGCATTAGAAGTTCTTGCATTCGAGGTCTGGTTCGCGGGTATACTTGATGACGCAACGGGTTGTCTTCTGCTGTAACCGATTAATCCTAGGGTTGCTTCAGTATCATCCGCTGGAAGGTCGCTCCCGCCAGACTGTTTTTCAGCGGCCATGTCGTAGAACCCGTACTAAAGTCTATGAGTCAGAGACCTATGGAGTCGCCATTTGTATTAAGTCAGAGAAGTCAGAGGGTACAGACTCTGCTCTAGAAAATAGTACAGGATGATCTTTTCAGAAGGTAATAACTGAATCAATAAATATGGCTACTGGGAGACTATTTATATGCATAGTCAACCCTTGGGATAACGACACGTGTTATCCCAAACCAGATCAGGAAATATTCCCTATTGACTGCCCTACACGTACTCCTCACAGGACGACTGCTAATGTCAGTCCCTGACTTTTTCAGGGGACACTGTCACGCTGTCAGTAGCACGTGCCTTCGGCAGTCAAGCTTTTCTAATAGTCGCGGCTTGCATCCGCCGGACGACCCGATACTCCCACGGAGCTGTGGTTCCTTGCTCCCAAGTTTTGATGCCGGAGTCCCTGCGCGCTTACCGGACATGTTCTCCTCAGTCATGCCAAGCGCGCTTGTGATCACATCAGTGGTCTTTTTCGGGCAGTCCGGTTGAGAGGATGACTGTTTTACCCTTGGTCGGAAAGGGGGCATCTACATTAGTTTCCCATTCGGAGCAGTAAATTTAGTGTTTACTTTTGTGAATCCTACTTCCATTCAGGATGTTCTCACTCTAAGTATAGTCCAATTATAAAAACAAGTCTAGAGAATAGCTGCTTTTAGTCCCATGGTAAATCTTAGACCAATTTTGATAGCATGTGATCAAGGGCATGGAACGCATGGAAGGAGTGATGTCAAGTAGTCAAGGGAATGCAAATGTAGGTCCACTAACCTTGGCTAAACAAGGGAATGCATGAACCTGCATCTCTCTAGCTGCTACCTACTCCACCAAACGTTATTAAGATGCAGTAATGGTGAGTGATGTCAACTACTCACCTAACCAAATTAATCTTCTCTACCTCTCTTCTTTCATTACTCCAATACACAATACCCCCCCAGTACTTGTATAATGGTATTCACTCTCATATTAGCTGCTAAAACTCCATCAGGTGATGCATGTAGCAGTTAAGTTGGAGTTCTCAAATAGATGATATACAGGTATAACATTACATCTCCATATCTCATATTCGATTATTTTTTTCGATCGCAAGTTCAGTTGGTGTTGTGTTATACTTTGCTGTTAATGAAGTTTTAGAATTTTTCATCTTCTTTTCTGACTGATGTTTCTTGTTGGTTATCTGATGGTGAATCTCATCAGCATCAGGGCCTTAACAAAAAGTAGGCATACCAATTGTAAACTCACCACCCATGATCAGTCCTGGCCATATACAAGACTTTTAGGGCGCATTCCAAGGGTTCCAAAGATCAGAAAATTGACAGACAAGTATCTTGTGAACCAAGAAACTTCCTTTTATTTTCTCCACTTTCTTGTAGGAATCAGAATGGGTTTAGGAATCCTGAAGGGATTTTGGACACCAAACCAAAAGCCTATAAATAGATGACCAGCCAGACCCTAATAAGCTATAAGCTTCCAACAAAAAATACTTCTTTCTCTCCATCCAGACTAATACCCCAGCCTCTCTCTAAAACCCTAGCTAGCTGAGTCAAGAGGAGCTATGAACCAACAACAAGAAGCTGCAATAGCTGCTCTTGCTGCCTCAATAGTAGCCGAGTCAAAAAGACCTTTGAACCAACATGAAGCTGCAGCAGCTTCTCTCGCTGCCTCCATAGAAAAAGCTGTTCTCGCATTTGAAAATTCCAGGGTTGCGGAAGAAGAAGAAGATGGCACTACTTTGAGAAAAAACATTAATCCTCCAGAAGGTGCAACTACCAATGTTGCAGAAGAAGAGAGTACTTCAAGCAAAAACTCGAATGCCGCTGAAGTAGAAGCTGGGACAAGTTTGAGCAAGAAAGCTGCCAAGAAGGAAGCGTTAAAACAAGAGAAACGCAAACGGCAAGAAAAAGCTGCAGCTGCTGCTGCTGCTCTCGCTGCTGCCTCAACAGAAGAAGCTGATCCCTTGTCTGGAAATTATGTGGGAAATCCGCTAGAATACTTGGAACCAGAGTCTACATGGACTGAAATTGAAGCAGTAGATGAAACTTTGAAGGATCAAACAGTTCTCATCTCTGGAAGAATTAAAAAAACATGCCGTGTTGGTAAACAGACTGGATTCTTAGTTGTGGAAGAGAATGACTTTACCATCCAGTGTGTCCTTACTGTCGCGGAGAATCAAGTTAGTGAGCAAATGGTCAAGTTCGCTACTGGTTTGAGCAAAGAATCTATTGTGGACATCCAAGGGATTGTATCAGTTCCTGGTGCTCCCATCAGGGGGGCAACCCAGCAGGTTGAACTGCAAGTCAGAAAAATCTGTGCAGTCAGTAAAGCTGTACCCATGCTTCCATTGAATATTGAGGACGCTGCACGGAGTGAAGCGGACATTGAGAATGCTCTGGAGGCTGGGGTGCATCTTCCTCGCGTTACACAGGATACACGTTTAAACAACAGGGTTTTAGACCTGCGCACACCTGCTAACCAAGCGATTTTTCGCATTGAGTCTGAAGTTGGAAAGCTATTTAGGCAACACTTGTATTCCGCAAAGTTTATTGAAATCTTCCCACCTAGATTGTTATCAGGCTCAAGTGAAGGTGGTGCATCTGTCTTCACACTCGACTATAACGGTCGCCCTGCGTGCCTAGCCCAATCACCACAACTTCACAAGCAAATGGCAATCTGTGCTAATATGAAGCGTGTCTTCGTGACTGGCCCCGTTTACAGGGCGGAGAAATCCAACACACACAGACATCTGTGCGAATTCAATGGTCTTGATGCAGAAATGGTGATTAAGAAGCACTATTCTGAGGTGATGGACCTCGTTGACGCCTTATTTGTTGCAATGTTCGACGGTTTGAATGAGAACTGCAAGAAAGAACTCAAGGCCGTCCGGAAGCAGTATCCGTTTGAACCTCTAAAGTATCTTAGGAAGACTCTGAGACTTACTTTCGAAGAAGGGATTCAAATGTTGAAGGAAGAAGATGGCGTCGAAGTTGATCCTCTTTCGGATTTAAATACAGAAATGGAGAGGAAGTTAGGGAAGCTTGTAGCTGAAAAATATGGGACTGACTTCTTTATACTTTACAAGTTTCCATTGGCTGTCAGACCATTCTACACCATGCCAGCTTATGACAACCCTGAATACAGCAACTCGTTCGATGTCTTTCTCCGAGGTGAGGAGATCATTTCAGGTGCTCAACGTATTCACGACCCTGAGCTGTTGACTGCTAGAGCACAGGAGCTTGGAATTAATCTGGAGACTCTTGAAGCATATATGGACGCATTTCGGTACGGCACATCCCCACACGGTGGGTTTGGAGTTGGATTGGAGCGAGTGGTGATGCTTTTCTGTGGTTTAGACAACATCCGTAAAACTTCGCTTTTCCCTCGTGACCCTCAAAGGCTCACACCCTAGGCAGCCTCCTTGTCAACTTATCTTTATTCTTATGCACTAATTTGCTTTCGATTAAGTTTTGTTGAGGTTGAATTATAGTGATTTCAGTTCTCATAGTATGCTTGTTTTGTAAGAAACTTCGACAATCTGTTTAATTATGATTTTTTTTACTATTTGATTGAATTGAGTTGTGGGATTGATCAAGATACTGTGCATCACCTGGTAGCAGCATCTCATGAAGCCCATTGACATCTTCACTCTTCGGTTTCATGACCCCGTCGGTTTCTGGAACAAATTACTTGACAAACCTCATGATCATGCAGCAGGAAGTCAACCCCATTAGGAGCATTGAATTCACTGGGTCTATAATCTTGGCTGAGTTCACTCACTCACAATGTGTCCAGAAAACCAGATCCAATTGCAGCGATCCCTGAACATAAGCCTTTAAGTTGCAGGGTGTACATTTCTGAGCTCAAAATCCATGCGGCAGTTCCCAGCTTGGTTGAGCCCTCAATAACATACGCTGCAAGCAAATTTACCACAAGCTTGTACACTTCGAGCATTGTCAGTCAAACCTGCACCTGGCTGATGCATGATACTTGGCCAAATGTTGTTTTTTGAAAATTTGTGTCTAAAGTGTAAGACTTTATATATGTTTTTAACTTAAATATAGGCATCCATGTGGGAGCAAAACAGATTTACTATCTCTAGAGAGGGAAGGCGTGGGCAGGAGTACTCTGACTTGCAGTGGTGAAGCTGATATGATAGGACAAGTTAACCAAGCTACTTTCTTTGTGCACTATAGATGATGAGAGCCTAATCCTGGTAAGGACGCAGCTCAGGTTGACGAAGAGACTTCTAAAAAAAGAAATGCCTGTTCACTGTGATGCTTTTGGCTGATGTTCCACCTCTTCTTTTTGAGCTGTATTAACTGTGAATGAATATGAGATGAGACAATGTCCTTGGTCCTTTGTTCAATTGCTGAGTAAAGTAACCGTCAGTAGTCGGAGTGGGGCTCGATGGGAGTGTCTCTAGTTGTTACTGTTATGGTCAAACAGCCGATAAATTGAATAATGATTGATGAAGAACTGAAACTTTGAAAATAGTAACAGCTGAAGAATTTTCAGAAGCCGCTAATGAAATCTATGAAGGAATTTCAAGAAAACAGTGAAATATTAAGAGGAAAATGAATGCCCAAACAGACTTTGAAGCTTGAAATCTATGAAGGAGGAGCAGCTGAATGATAGAAACAAGGTGTGTAAAAATTCACCAGAACCCGGGAAGAATAAGAAGGTAGAAAAAAAAAATGTCTGAACCCAGGTTCGAACTGGGGACCTTTAGTGTGTAAGACTAACGTGATAACCACTACACCACTCAGACGAGATATGCAAAGGGTAAACCATGTTTTTATTGTATTCCAACTCAAGGAAATTCGCCAACCACAGGTTTTTAAAGGTTGAAGCCCAAAATGTTCAGTTTTAAGACCACAAGCAACATATTAATCAAGCAAGCAAGTGATAATCGAATCGAACACCCTCCAGTGACATCGAACTCTCAGGATAATAATCAAGTTTTTGGAAAACAAGAGATAATTGGCTCAGGCGCAGGGGGTAATCAGGTAACAAAAAACCTAACTCTCCTCCCATTTCATTATTTCACTCTCTTTTGGCAAATTTATCATTCTTCGTTTCTTTACTATTTTTACCTTCATCGTCATTTTTTGGATTATACTCCTAGCTAGTACCATCGATAGTCACCTAGTACATACAGTTCATTGCATTACATATAGCTCATACAATCATAGTTCAGTCATGAAAGTTTATCATGGAATGTTCAAGGTTTTAGATCCCCAACTACAAGAGATCATTTGCACAGTTTACTTAGGACACAAAACCCTGATATAGTCATTCTCTGTGAAACAAAGTTAAGTGAAGCTCTCTGTAAACCTTTACTTAAAAGATTTCATTTTCCTAATACTGCTTATTTGGAGCCTGTTGGCCTCTCTGGTGGGCTGGTAATCCTATGGAAGGATGGTTTTACTTTTGAAATTGTAGGTGCTGAGGATAATATGTTCCATGTGCTCATACAGCATGACATGAGCAAACCTGAATGGCTTTTGACATGCATGTATGGACACACGAATTATCAAAAGAAGAAAATACAATGGAACTACATCAAAGATCTGGGCGAGCAAGTGGACCAGCCATGGGTTTTACTGGGAGATTTAAACTTTCACCTCCCTGATAACAGCATAGGTACTTCTTCGTCTATCGACAGCTGGGTAAACTCAGTAGTTCTAGCTAGTGGATTGGAAGACATAGGTTTTCAAGGTAGGAACTACACATGGACAAGAACTAATGCCGATGCAGGGGTCAGAAGATCAAGAATTGATATGGCTCTGGGCAATTCAGATTGGCTCAGGCATTTCCCTAATTCTAAACTTTTTCATCTTACTCAAATTGGCAGTGATCATTGTCCTATACTATTTGTGGCTAATACAGATGTCCCTCACTGTTGGAAACCTTTTAAGTTCTTCTTCACATGGCTGTCGGATAGTACATGTTCTGACATAATCAAGTAGGCATGGAGTTCAGCAGTACCAGGATCTCCAGCACATCAAGTCGTTACTAGACTCAAGTATACAAGAATTCTTCTGTCTCAATGGAATAAAGATCACTTTGGCGACATCAACCAGCAAATTGTCAGAATTGAAGGAGAAATAGATGCTTTGCAACACTTGCCTTTCTCTGTATCTTCCAATGCTCAAATATTAAAGTTAAATGAGGAATTGAACAAATGGAACAAAATCCAACAAGATTTCTACATGCAGAAGTCAAGAGATCATTTTATGAAAGATATGGACAACAATACCAAGTACTTCCACACTTCCACCAATAGAAGGAAAGCAAGGAATAACATTGATTCCATGCAGGCTGCATATGGCTCTTGGTTAATGAGTAGAGAATAGATTGCTTCTTTTCTAACACAACATTTCCAAGGCATCAGTACTACCACCAACCCAGTTCATTCTCCTTCTGTGTTTTCTGTTCTTCCTTGCCTGATCACTGAGGAGGACAACAGACTGTTACTTGCTACACCTACTGAGGAGGAAATTTATGGCACTCTAAAGAGCATGGGGAATTGGAGTGCTCCAGGACCTGAAGGTTTTCAGGCAGGTTTCTACAAATCCCAATGGCCCATTGTTGGCACTGATGTATGTTGTATGATTAAAAGATTCTTTGAGACTAAGCAGATGCCAAGACAGACTAACAAGACCTTTATTTCTTTGATTCCAAAGAAGAAGAAGCCCACATCTCCAGCTGACTATAGACCAATTGGGTTGTGCAATACTTCATACAAGATGATATCTAAAATTTTAGTGAACAGAATTAAACCTCTAATGAATAAAATCATATCACCATATCAAGCAGCATATGTGTCAGGTAGGTTGATTAGTGATAACACTGTTATTGCTCAAGAAATCATTCACTCAATGAAGAAAATAAGAGGTAAGGATGGCTGGTTTGCATTAAAGTTGGATATGAGCAAAGCATTTGACAGATTGGAATGGTCTTTCTTATTACAAGTACTTCACTACTTTGGTTTCAGTGATGAGTGGTGTAGTTTGGTTCATCAGTGTATCAGCACTACTTCTCTTTCAGTCATGCTCAATGGCTCTCCCTGTGAAGAGTTTCTACCATTTAGAGGAATCAGGCAGGGTGACCCCTTATCCCCATATCTTTTCATTTTTTCCATGGAGTTCT
>JAJJMA010301102.1:0-12456 GCA_023529015.1 Papaver nudicaule | reverse complement strand
ATGCAGTTTTTTAGGATATAAAGCTCGAATGAAGCAAAACACAGAACTTTACCCATAAAACGGACAAAAATCAGAAGCTCATTAAGCGAGAAGTCAAAGTCAGTCAAGAAGTATAACCAAAAGGAGTCAAAGTGGACCGAGCCTATTCTGGAAACTCATGTGTTAAAGGCTACTTGGATTTGTAAGGGCCTTAATATGTATGCTTGGAGTTGGAAGTTAATGGGATTGGGGGACTAGCTTACACATGGCTTATCACGTGGAGAGAAAAATATGATATTAATTTGGCAAAGTTAGTTAATTTAGGGACGCATGGCGCATCATAAAATCATGTATACTTGTATATTACAATGAGAAGCAACAGAACAGCCAAAGAGAACTATGATTTTGTTCAGGTGAGATGAAAAGAAATTTGATAACATATATAAAAGTATTACTGATAGAACATAAAATGAGAGATATTCAAGAGAAAGAAAACTTATTCATTAGATATGTGATTTACATAGTATATAGGTTTAAGCCTCTATAAATAGGCTATGAGGTAAACCATGGTCCAAAAGTATGCCTTTGTTGATGCCGAATAACATTGTTGCTTCTTTCCGGAAGTTGTTTCACTTGACATAATATTGTGTTCATTTCTTTGATTCTGACATAGTTCAGTAATCAATGCAATCTTCAAGTATTCAATATTCAACATATTCTGGGTGTAGTTGTTATCGTTGTCTAATTAAAAACCTTGTTGGGTAACAAAACCCTATTGGAAAAGCTAATTTCGATTGAAGGGATAAAGAGTACAACACAACTTCACATTTCAAAAAAAAAATGTAGACATCACATCTTGAGATCCCCCTCCTGATGTCGCCATCTCCCCTTGATTCTGCTCATAAGAGTTTCTAGACAATTCCTTTAGTCATATACTTCTGAAAGTGAACATAGGTAATGATTAGCAAATAAGTCTACCATGTGTCCCGCTGATTACTTTCGTCGGAGAAGATATTATTGTTCCCTAATTGTAATCAACAACTTTTTCATTGCACTTCCATTAGCAGTCCTTTTTTTTTCCCTTTCGTCTTCCATTCACTATACCATTCCAATGATGCTACGTAGGTGCTTAGCTATATCCATCTAACAAGTTCCTTGAGGATGAAATGTCTGGTCAAGTATATTATGATAAGTACAACGATGCGTTTATTACACCTAGATAGATTAATTTCATCTCTCAGCACATTCGTCGTTTTTCCTTTATACAAAATGGTTATTTACTTATATTTGAACCTAGAATAATCATGGGAGTTCTAGCATAATGCATGTTCTTATTAAATTACCCGACAACTATAGATATATGCAAACTGGTGGAGTGATATACCACAAGCTCGGTGTTTGGTCAAGCATCTAATAAAATATCTTATTTCATCAAGAGTACATATCATGTCCTTACCATCGACATAGATAGCTACAATTACAAATCAGAAACTTTGCTTTGTGAATACACATGGTACAATACCATACTTGTTTATCCCTTCCCAATCAAATAGTCACTTAGATGGGTATACCAAATCCACCTGATTGTTTCAATCTATAAGTGTGTGTTTAAATCTAATTGCCAATGCACTTCGTGGTTCAAAGTCATTTGAATTGGGTAGCAAAAGGCTATCAAGCATTTTTTGTAAATATATCTATCCTTTAATACGTACAAATATATGTAATAACAGCAAACAAATGTTGTGTTTCAAGTCCTTTTGGAATTACCAAGCTAACTAAGTAGAAGAGTGTTATATGTTCATTACATGAGAGTAAACAAATCCACAACTTTGTGAGAAACCTCACATCACAAGGCGAGTCTTTATATTTTAAGACTTCATTCTTCTCACTATGCTTTGTGACAAATAATCAAATATCTCCCACATGCTTCACACTTGGTGGGTTAGCACTAGCAGACCAAATATGGTAGGACCACGGTAAGTATGAAGAAGCAGCTTTTCGAGAAGAGCATAATCATCATAAAAAAGTCTCATAGTCGGCAATTTCCTCTTCCTCAGCTTCCCTCCCTTAGACCAACTATGTTTCTCTTTGTAACTGAAGCAACACTCGAACGACCATTGTCTTGGTTTAGGAGAGTCATTGTTCGATCTTGATCTCTCAAATACAAAACAATTTCAACTTCACCCCTCAAATTTTCTTTATTGTTTTTACCCACAAACATGCAACAAATTTTTGTTTTTCGCTACCACAATTTTACTTTATACTTAGATAAATTTTACATCTATGAAATACTGAATGTATAGTCCACCCCCAGAAAAAAAAAACTTACATCTTGTTTCAAGTACTTTTTCATTGGTAACTAAAGGGTAAATCCAGAGAAAATATACCTGGTAGTCGGAAGAATCAAGAAAAATAGAAGATGAAAAATGTGAGTAAACATACTGAGTTGTAAGGGAAGATTTACAATCTTGACAAAGAGATTAGTTTATGCCACTAAATAACAAGCCAAAAGGGTGGAAGAGGGAACGTCTTGAAGAACCAAAAAGAAAACAAGAAGCAGAAAGCGGTTGCCGAGTAAAGATATTTATTCGTAACAACATTATGTTCACCGTAACTGATTAAGAGTTTTTCGGATCATTGTCATGTAAACTAAAACGGCAGGACCACGGTATGCATGGAGAATATGCTTTTTGAGAAGAGCGTAATCATCACAAGAAAGTCTCACAGTAGACAACTTCATGCATCTTAGACATACCTCATTTTCATTAATGAAATACTGTTTCCCATTTAACAAAGGCAATGACTAAATACAATCCATTTTTGAGTTAAATACAACCCAGACTAAAAAATGTGTTTTGACTAAATAAAACCCGTCAGTGACATGATTACCAATTTTTAACATGTTCCTATTAACCAGATCTAAACATAAAAATGATTATTGATGATCGACTGATTGTTGTGTGTTCACGTTAGTGTCTCG
Organism: Papaver nudicaule; assembly: GCA_023529015.1. Lineage (NCBI taxonomy): Eukaryota > Viridiplantae > Streptophyta > Magnoliopsida > Ranunculales > Papaveraceae > Papaver > Papaver nudicaule. Next base: position 9,497 of record JAJJMA010301102.1, on the reverse strand, counting down.
ATGCTTATACCATATAGTCTACTGATTGGTTTGAAACAGAGAATAGGAAAAAGAATGGATCGGCAGGGTCATATTAGACTGATAATCAAACTGATCTAAGTCATTCTTTGTTTTACTATTTACAAAGGAATTAATACCAATAAAATTCATTGTCATCCGTATAACCATTTTAAGATCTTTCATTAACCCAGACAGTAACTAACGGACTAGAAAGAAATGGAAGAGAGAGTTTAAGAGTTCATCAGTTAATTTGACCTATCATATAGATTGTTTGGCCATATTGTTGAGTAAAAGTAAGAAATAAGATGAGGGTATATATAATCCAAACGTGGGTTGTATTTAATCACTGCCTTAACAAAACAACGACTCATCAAGAATTTCGAAATGCTCCTCTAAATTATTGGGTTAAGCCAGATAATGTCTTCTTAAATTCCCCTTTCCGATCGAGTAGCATCAATATTACGGCAGATTGATCAATCATTTAGATAATGTTGCGTTTCTTCATCAGGCTTTGCTTGCAGAATAACTCACCTCTTTTAGTCACGAGTTTCTTTACACAGGGTGTGTTGGTAACACACCCCACTTTACACCTCTAGTAATCTAGTAAACAATTAATACTTTTTTAACTTATCTCACCAGTACTTCCTTTTGAGCACATTAACAAGGTGATATGTCATTTCCATAATCAATTGAGTTCAGTCAGAAGCTTTGAAGCGCATTATTCCTCCTTTTTTTGCCAGGACTAGGGACTTCATCTTAAATCTCAGTTGAAGTGAACTGGGGTTAGCCACATTGGTTAGAAATAACAACTCTACTCTGAATCCTTCCTATATAACTAGCACTTCACCCTACCAAGTAACTAACACAGCTAAGTCTTGAGAACACATCCAAGTCTTGAGAATACGACCAAGTCTTAAAGATACGTCCAAGTCGTGAGAACATGGCAAAGTCTTGAGGGCGTGAATAAGTATTGAGGACACGACCAAGTCGTGGGGATTCGACTAAGTCTTGAGAATACGACCAAGTCTTGAGGGCGCGACCAAGTCTTGAGTATACTGCCAAGTCTTTGGTAGGGCCATAGAACTTGAGCCCTACTCGACTCTTCTTACCTATCCTTAGTGGAACCTGCACAACTTGATTTCTTCTCCAAAGGACTCGTGTGGCTAGCACATGGGGCTCATCTTTATATGTATTCAAAACCCACCATCCGATTTAGCATGTTTAAATGATAAATCAATACTCCTAATTTTCAATTACTAGTAACAGACGATACAGTAATAGTAACATGGGATTCCTTGAATCAAACAATGGTCGTTCATACAATCATCGTAAACATAACCAAAATCCTAAAACTCCTAAATTATTAACATAATAAATCACTTGCTAATTTGGAATAAAATATATTAACAAGATGAGATAATGTGTGAGTTGTTGTTCATTTCTTTATATATTTATTACTTCTTAATATATGAGACACATCTTCATAGTTAAGCTATAGTAAATTTGTTAAGTTATTATATCGATAATTCAACTTATCGAGATATTATCGATTTGTTTTGTAATTCTTATTGGTTTTTGTAATATTTCCCCTGCTTCCTCAGTGCACCCTTGTCAAGTCACCCACATCTGCAGCGATTGAGAATTCAAAGAATATACCTCATGGTCATTTGATTCACTACTTCCATGATTGGTTTCGCCAAAAAAGTTTGGATGTACGTTTTTTGGTGGTATTGTAAGAAAACATGTAAGTGATTTTTCTGCGGTTCTGGTAAAACCTCCTGGTGCATGTCCCTGGCAAATTCGGGAAAAGGTTTTTTAGGTTCACTAAGAAACTCACTGATTGGGTAAGTTTCTTCGTTATAATCTTCTTTTTTTCCTTGTTGATTATCGTTTTAGTACTAGTTATAATGTTGTTATATTTATGTCAATAAGTGTTTTACTTGATTTTGTTTGCCAGGGTTTCCGAAGGTATGAGGAGTATGTTGAAGAAGATGCTGCCATATATCACCACCCCGATTTTCTTAGAGGAATAAGAGATTTATGCAGGCTTATCCATACCAAAGTATTTGCAAAATATCTCGGCGTCGATCCTGAAACTGTTACCCAAGGGATGGGTGCCCTCAGGTGAGCACCGAAATAGATATCAACAGTAATCAACCCCAACCCTCGCCGACACTTGAGTTTTTCTGTCTCTCGTCCCTCCACCTCTTCAGCCACAAACTTATCCCCTCAAACTCCTGAATCTCTTGAATCTTTATTTAGATGATTCAAATCTACTTTGGACAGTTCAAACATAAGAGTTAACAATCTTTAGAAATCATTAGATACCATTGTTGCCGAGAATAAATGTTTGAAGTAGACTGTTGAGAAGATCTCAGTCTGGTTCCAAAATATTTTGGAACATAAGGGTTAACAATCTTCAGAAATCATTAGATACCATTGTTGCCGAGAATAAATGTTTGAAGAAGACTGCTGAGAAGATCTCAGTCCGGTTTCAAAGTATTTAGGATCACGAGGCTATTCAAGCACTGTTGGAGAATGAGACTGAATTTGGTGATGAGGAGTAAGTTTTTTGGAGTATTTTAATAGTGAGTGAATGGTTTCATACTTTCGTAGAGTGAGACTAATGGTTTCAAACTTTTTTATAAGCGTATTTTGTGGAGTAGAAGTAATGGTTTCAACTTTTGATTTAGACTACACGAAGGATTAGATGTTTTATTTAATAGTGAGTGAATGGTTTTAGTACTAAAAATTAACATTAACGAGATGATTACATTTGGTTTTGTTATGAAGTTCGTAATTTATATTTATACTTAGAATCATGTCTCTAATATAACATTTTCTTTCATTTAAGTAAATCTTTTTCGGTTAGTATACTACTAGTATATAATTTAGGAGAACCTAAGTTGATTATTTTGGTTTATATATGTTAATAAATTAAATTATTTGATATTAATCATAGCTCAAGGATGAATGGATAAATCGGAATCCTTTTATCCAGATCTGTTAGGGCGTTGTCCGGTCAAACCCACTAGCGTTGGTATGTCAAGCTGGTTGTCAGTTTTAGGTGTCAAAACACAATTCTTGATTTAGCCTACTAGAGTTTAGATTTCGGAATTGGGATATGGACTAAGTAATAGAGACCTTGAAGACGAAGACTGTGAAGACAAAGAAGACATCAATTATTCTTCATCGACAAAAGGTTAGTAGGAGCTATGACTTTTATGGAAATTCTTCTATTCTACTTACTCTATCTTTCGAAATAGTTGGCTACTTTAGTAGTGATACTAATCGCGATTGAGATAGTGTTCTTGTCTATATGACCATGATTTATGTTGGCATTTGTTCCCACGAATACTAAGTTTACAAGAATGCATGAGATAGATTCGATACCATTTGTCCATTGCAATGGTTTGCTTGCAAATCACTTGTTGGATATGGGTGAATCTAAAGGAGTACTCTTGAGCAAGAGTCCAGTGGATTATAGCTGAGGGCGTATAACACGTCTAAGTACTGGTCCATCCCAGAACTTCCAGCGGATCCAAGTTAAACCCTAATCTGGAAAACGACGGTTCCCGAATCGTACGGTGGACTGAGACTCAGAATTTCTCATGAGTTCCAAAACATAAATTTGTATGCGTACTAGTACGTGAACCTTAGATTCGATGCATTTGGTCGTGATTCAGATGGACGGTTTGCGAACCGCCCAAGGTGAATATTCTCTGGGGTTTTCACACGGGTTATACTCTGACTCCTTTATCTCTTAGTTGGACTTGGTTATCACGAAATATCTTCTGTGGTCCATCTAATGGTTCTCAATGTGTCAATAAGATAAAGATTATCTCTGGTATGTTGGATTTCTATCTTGAAGTGTTTTTGAGCTAACAAACACTTGGCAGATAAATGATAAAAGATTTCCAATTGAGATAAATCTAGGTTTCTTGGTTTGCAAGTTAGGGTTATTAAACTTGTGGGACAAGTAACTAGTTGCTTTATTCCTAAGCAACCTATCTTATTGAGTGCTATAAATAGAGGTGTCTAAAGACAAAAACCGCAAGCATCAAGCATACGTGAAGATTCTCTGTGGAATTGCTCGTAAACTCTTTTCACTTCGGTGAATGCTTGTTGTGGTATAGTCATCCTCTATTAGGTAGCAGTTCCTCTTGGAATTACCTAACGACTATAAAGACTTCTCTTAAGAGTTGGCAAGCACAGGTAGGAGATTGAGACCTTAGTGGTTGAAATCGGAGTAACCTGTAACCTTGGTAACCTGATCACGTTCTTGTATATTCTACGGTCCTTCTCTTCTGATATAAGGCCATTCAAGAACTGATACGTTGCACACAGGGTTGAAAGGAAGTAACACACGGCTGCACTCGGTGTTGTAAGACCTAGTTAGCTCCAGTTGTATAAGTTTCTTAACTGATTCTTCGTTTACAACTGAGGTAGAGACAAGTTGGGCATAGTTTACTCGGTTTACTTGTCTGCCCCCGCTTGTAAGTAGATTTTCATATGACCTGGAGCAATCCGAAGGAAGTCACTTTGTGTATGTCAAACTGATAGAGGAGAGTTCAAACATACAGTTGATAATTAAGGTTGCAAAGCCGGAATTGTTGACACAAGCCTTTAACAACGGTTAAAGCAACTCCTAGGCCTGTAAAGGACGTCAGCTGGGGGAATCAAGTGCGTGACGATCTGTGGGGGATCTAGAGACGTAAGGAGTGCGACAGTAGCCAATTCGCTTGGAGGGCTTGAACAGGTCTTTGCTACATCCCAGGCCGAAGTCTTATAGTAGGCTAGTGTTTGTAGACAGTTTGTACTGTGCGGTGTTCAATCTGGACGAGGTCCCGAGGTTTTTCTACAGGTCGTAGTTTCCTCGTTAAAAAAATCTCTGGTGTCTTGTGTGCTTTACTTTCTGCATTATATTCTCTGATTATATAATTAAAGCAAACACAAGAAGTACGTTATTAAATAACCTGATTGTTGTCCCCCAATCCATCCATTGGATTTACCAAGACCTTGTCTTGTCGGACTGATCCTTTGAGATCCAAACTCAGGTTAACGGATCTGGATATTTATTTTTGAGATCGTCCCGATCTGACCATAAGTCTCACGAGCCCAAACGAAAAGTTGGTTGTATTTCGGTACCCCTGCTTTTTCAATTGGTATCAGAGCCGGTGAACACATTAAGGACGTAATTGTCTGTGTTTATCGCGGCTTGTGAGTCATGGACCAAAGCATTAGAGCTTGTAACGTACCACCAAAGTTTGATGGCACAAACTACCTATGGTGGAAGACTGCAATAAAATCGTTTTTGCAAGCCCGAGATTTCAAAACTTGGGTTTATGTCAAAACAGGATATACACCACCAACTATTGAAGTTAATGGTGTATCTGTCCTTAAAGACATAGCGGCTTATGATGACGTGGAAACTCTCGCCGCCAAGCAAAACTATGATGGGATTAACGCTATCATTCATGCAGTTACACCTGATCTTTTCCATCACGTGGCCACATGTGAAACCTCTCACGAGGCTTGGAATAGATTAAGGACAATATTCGAAGGGAATGCAGCAGAAAAAGAAGCTAGACTTCAAAACCTCATGTCTGACTGGGAAAACCTTCAAATGCTTGAGGATGATACCTTTGAAGAATTTAACTACAAGTTGTCTAAGATAGTAAATGCCTGTCACACCTTAGGTAAAGCTATTCCGGAAAGGGACATTGTGTGTAAAATTCTGAGGTCATTACCCTCAAGGTACGAATCAAAAAAACATGCCATCCAAGAAGTTCATGGTTTAGACATAACAAGAAGTGACCTTGTTGCTAAGCTAAAGATCTTCGATCATGAGCGAAAAGATGAAAAGAAATCTATCGCTTTTGAAGCTGTAAGCACTCCGTGCACCTCCTCTCCACTGCAATTGTCTTGGGCTAATGAGTGTGAAAGCCTAGATAATGAAGAAGTGGACACTGAACTGTCTCTGATTACACAGCAACTGAAATATCTTCTCAGATCTAGAAGAGACAGGCAATTCAGGAGCAGAAGATCCTTACCAGCATTGAAACCTAATCCTGACCGGGATGAGGATGATCTAGCTGATGTGCAGTGTTTCAAGTGTCGAAGCTTTGGACACATGAAAGACATATGCCCTAGTAAGGAATACCATAAAAAGGATAATGCTTTCTCAACTCGATTCGATGATATGCCTGACTAGCATGAATTTGAATTAGATCACGAAGAAACTGCTTTCTTGGCAGGGACTTCAGATGAACGATCAAAACACGATGATTTGAAATATATTTGTATTCATCAGTTGATCAGCAAGAGCGAGGACCTTGTTCAAGAAAACAATCAGTTAAAATCTGATCTTGAAAAGGTAGAGAAAACCCTTCTCCTGATGATCTCTCCTCAACTTTATCTCTAAAAGATAAAGAAATTGATGCCCTAAAAGATGATCTCCAAAGGATGTCTGGTAGCTCAGATAAAGTAGCAGCAATGTTATTTGCTCAAAAAGCCTTTGGCAACACCAATGGGTTAGGGTTCAACAGTAACACATACACCAAAAACAGTACTTTCATAATGGTTGGATCCAGTCCTCTAATGAAAAACACAAAGGTGTACCTGAGAAAGCTAAAACTGAGGATAAAAATCTTTCCAAGAATTGCAAGTACTGTGGCAAATCTGTACATGTCCAAGGAAGGTGTCGGCTTCTTAAGGGAAATAGAAAAGTTGTAAACAAGCTTCAAGCCGATATGGATAGAATGAACAAAGCCCTGAAGCAATTCAAGGGAGCGTTGAAAAACGTAGAAATTTTAAGAGGAAATGAAAAGGGTAAGAAAAACTCTCAACCCGAATCAGTCTCTAGCAACCACTCTACAATCAACACCCCGTGTGAGTCTAGTACTCACACTCCAACTGCTTAATCGCGGTTAGGGGATGCATCCTCACACTATGGTTGTTCAAGTCACTAGTAGAAATACTATAAACATATTTTCAGAAGAGTTTTACTCCATGGAAATTTTGTTTCAGACTGTATAAACTCTGTCAGTCAGAGTTAAGGAGTTTCAGTTTGTGAAGCGGTTCGTGAACCGTCCGCGTCGCAAATTCTGGAAGATTCCCTTAAGTCTTTCAGATAAACTGAAACTCACTCCTCTTGGAAGATATATATATATATATATATATATATATCGTTCATAAATCCAATAAGTCATAAACAAGATGGCTTATATTACAACAAGTGTTACGAGGAGTTGTAAAAGTGAAGTTGAGAAAGTTGAGCTCTGTGAAGGGATTACACGCAAGAGAAAGAGGACTCCTGCAGAAACTTTGGATTATCTCCGTAAGTTTCCTGATCCAGAGACTCATGCTATTAACTTGAGAGAAACAATTGATGGATATTCACACATGAGAAAGTACTTTCTGTATAAAATCGATTACGAAAGGAAGAAGGCTAATTTCCATGAAGACAAAGCCCAAAGCTTCAGGAATAGCTGTGCTCATTATACATCATTGTTACGTGCTCTAACTGGTCTTTCTGAAAAATAAGCTAGGGATGCACACATTGTAGATGATTTCTTTGATGAAGTCATATCTCGAGATTGTAAAGACAAAAGTTGAGGTCATACAACTTTATTATCGTGTCTTCATATCTAAAAGTAGTTTGCCTTTTCATGCTTTTTAGAGTTTTTCAGCATGTACTACTTTATTTCATTAATAAAAGTTCTTTTTAGATGATTATTAATGATGTTTGCAATACTTGATTTGTCTACCTCAATCTTATTGCAACACATAGCTTTTTTCCATTACCTCAGTAGTGATGCAAAGTTATGTCTATTTACAAAAGTTATTCTTTTTCTAACGATCAAGAAACTTTTGATTGTATGATTTTTAGGGTTTTCACAAACTCGGAATCATATACTCTTTTCCAAAAATTGGCTAAGGGAAAGAGATTATAAACAAAACAAAACTGGATAACATTAAAATTGTTTTGTCCATGTTCGACTTTGTAAGTTGTTCTTTATTGAATAAGACCACATGGGGGAGAGTTCATTCCAAAGATGAATCAACTTAGAGATCATCGTTCTGATTTCCTAGTTATGTCATCTTAAAACTTGGTATGCGAATACTTAGCTTAACCTATTCTATAGGCTTATGAAACCCTAGTCTCGAACTACTTTGTCATATTTTTGTGACAAATAGGGGGAGAATACATATGGTTTTTGTTCTTGTGGTGCATAACCATAGGGGGAGAACATCATGTGCTTACTTGTTGTGCTTTTTCAAAGTATCAAGTAAGGGGGAGTAATTAAAGCTGAGAAGAAGCTTCATATCAGGAATGAGTAGAATCACTTTAAAAGTTTTGATACACAGACTTTAAAGTTTGCTCAGATTCTTACTCTTTGCACTAACAACATGTGGGATTAGCATATTAACCTATGTAAGCTTGAGCATACCTTCGTGGTTGTTTGAGCTGGATATGTTGTAGTTGTTGTCTACGGATTCATCAACAAGAGTTAATTGAACACATCAAGACTCAAGGGAGAAGTTGAAGAATTCAAGAAATCAAGATACATCTGGTTAGTACTTAATTGTATATCTTTTGAATCCATATGTAAATTGGTTTTGTCACTAAAATTGACATAGGGGAAGATTGTTAGGGCATTGTCCAGTCAAACCCACTAGCGGTTGTATGTCAAGCTGGTTGTCAGTTTTAGGTGTCAAAACAAAATTCTTCATTTAGCCTACTAGAGTTTAGATTTCGGAATTGGGATATGGACTAAGTAGTAGAGACCTTGAAGACGAAGACTGTGAAGACAAAGAAGACATCAATTATTCTTCATCGACAAAAGGTTAGTAGGAGTTATGACTTTTATGGAAATTCTTCTATTCTACTTACTCTATCTTTCGAAATAGTCGGCTACTTTAGTAGTGATACTAATAGCGATTGAGATCATGTTCTTGTCTACATGACCATGAGTTATGTTGGTATTTGTTCCCACGAATACTAAGTTTACAAGAATGCATGAGATAAATTCGATACCATTTGTCCATTGCAATGGTTTGCTTGCAAATCACTTGTTGGATACGGGTGAATATAAAGGAGTACTCTTGAGCAAGAGTCCAGTGGATTATAGCTGAGGGCGTATAACACGTCTAAGTACTGGTCCAGCCTGAAAAAGGAGGGGTACCGAAATACAACCAACTTTTCGTTTTGGCTCGTGAGTCTTATGGTTTAAGTTTGGACGATCTCAAAAATCAATATCCAAACTTTAATAACTGGAGTTATGATCTTGGGGATCAACTCGACAAAGTTGGGACTTTGGAGTTAAACTCTACAGTTATTGGATAACGTACTACTTGGTGCTTTAATTATATAATCATAGATATAATGCGGAAAGTAAAAGCACACAAGACACCAGAGATTTTTTTAACGAGGAAACTGCCTTGCAGAAAAACCTCGGGACCTCGTCCAGATTGAACACCGCCCAGTACAAACT
>JAJJMA010301061.1:0-10187 GCA_023529015.1 Papaver nudicaule | reverse complement strand
ATCTCATTGTCACTCTGTTGAGCTTCCTGAATTTGTTGTTGTAGTTCGGGCACAATCATGGTGTTACATACTAGTTCTTCAACATGTATATCAGTTTCTTCTATCTCTCTATGCAAATCCCATGCATGCATAGCCATGCTTGCCACCATTGCTCTTGACTTTCTGCTCAATGCATCTGCAACCACATTAGCTTTTCCTGGATGATAATGAAATGTGTAGGTATAATCCTTGAGAAACTCCATCCATCTTCTTTGTCTCAAGTTCAAATCTCTTTGTGTAAAGATGTACTGCAGGCTCTTATGATCAGAAAATATGTCAATTTTCTCACCATAAAGATAGTGCCTCCATAACTTCAATGCAAACACTATAGCTGCTAGTTCTAAGTCATGAGTTGGGTAGTTCATCTCATGTGTCTTCAACTGCCTAGAAGCATAAGCTACAACCTTACCTTCCTGCATAAGCACACATCCTAATCCCTTCAATGATGCATCCGAATAGATGACATATCCAACTCCACTTACTGGTGTGGTTAAGACTGGTGTAGTGGTCAGTCTTGTCTTCAAAATGGTGAATGACTCTTCACACTCATCACTCCAATTGAACTTAACATCCTTGCGCGTCAATCTTGTCAGTGGTGCTGCTAACTTAGAGAAATCCAAAACAAATCTTCTATAGTATCCTGCCAAGCCAAGAAAACTACGTACTTCAAACACATTCTTTGGTCTTTCCCACTTAGTTACAGCTTCAATCTTAGATGGATCCACTTTAATTCCTTCTCCTGATACTACATGTCCTAAGAATTGTACTTCAGTGAGCCAAAACTCACACTTACTCAACTTCGCATATAGCTGATGTGCTCTCAGCAATGTTAATGTTGTTCTAAGATGTTCTTCATGTTCTTCTTTAGACCTTGAGTAGATAAGGACGTCATCTACAAAGACTACTACGAACTTGTCTAAGTATGGCCTAAAGATACGATGCATAAGGTCCATAAATGCTGCTGGCGCATTAGTGAGACCAAATGGCATTACTACAAACTCAAAGTGTCCATAACGTGTACGGAATGCTGTCTTTGGTATATCCCCTTCTTTGATTCTAAGTTGGTGATAACCTGAACGTAAATCAATCTTTGAAAAGTACTGAGCACCTTTCAACTGATCAAACAGATCCTCGATCCTAGGTAAAGGGTATTTATTCTTCACTGTGACTCTATTCAACTGCCGATAATCAATACACAACCGTAATGAGTTATCCTTCTTCTTCACAAATAGAACTGGTGCACCCCATGGTGATGTGTTGCATCTAATGAATCCTTGATCCTCTAACTCATGTAGTTGTTTGTCCAACTCCTTCAGTTCTATAGGTGCCATTCGATAGGGAGCTATAGAGATAGGTGAGACACCTGGTTGGATCTCAATAGAAAACTATATTTCCCTTCTAGGTGGTAAACCTGGTAATTCATGTGGAAATACGTCTGCAAACTCTTCAACAATGGGAATCCCTTCAGCAGTTGGTGCTTCTCGTTCTCCTTCTAACATCTCCACATGATACAGAAAACTCCTTGCACTTGCATGACTGATGCATCTCTCAGATAACATAAGTGGCTTCATGAAAATACGTGGTGCAGTAAAATGTACCATTTTACCTTCTCTAGAACGTAACGTAACACGTTTAAGATAACAATCAAACTTAGCATGACGAGTTGATAACCAATCCATCCCTAGGATTATGTCATAACCTGCCATGTTCATGACGACCAAATCAACTAAGAACTCATGTTTAGCTATACGCACTAAACATGATCTAGCCACACTGTTGACTTGTGTGCTACCTCCTACTGCATTAGCTACACCAAAACTCTCAGTGAGTTTCTCAGTTTTCAAACCTAATGATGATACAAAGGATGATGCAATGAATGAATGCGTAGCACCAGTATCAAACAAAATCTTAGCCCAGGTGTTAAAAACTAGGAATATACCTTCAACAACTGCGTTGTCTGCATCTTGAGTTACTTGCACAGTGTTGAATGCCTTAGGTTGTTGATTATTCTGCATCCTTGTTTGATTTGGTGGTGCATTCCTCTGAGTGTTGTTCTGTTGCTGTTGAGGCACAAATGGTTGTTGTTGTTTATTAGCAAGTTCAGGGCAAAACCTCTTGAAATGGCCTGGTTGCTTACACTCAAAGCACACTGGTCCAGCTGACCCTCTTTGTGAATTAGCCACATTGTCTCTCCTCTGAGTGGTGGTGTTATTTCTCTGATATGGTGTGTTGTTCCTCCTGTTATTGTTGTTGTTGCGATTGTTGTTCCTCTCACCTTGATGGCGTTCTCGAATCCTACTTGCTTCTTCCAAGTCTCTCTCAACAATCATTGCTCTTTCCACAACCTCAGCATAAGTGTCAATCCTTAACACTGATATCCTACTCTTGATAGCTGGTCTCAATCCTTCTTGAAACTTAAAAGCTTTCATCCTCTCATCTGCAATCATAAAGAGTGCAAATCGAGAAAGCTCCTCAAACTTAGCTTGGTACTGTGCTACGGTCATATTCCTCTGAGTTAGTTGCATGAACTCAATCATACGTTGATTTCTTGCATCTTGAGGGAAGTACTTGTTCAAGAATGCAAGTCTAAACTCTTGCCATGTGAATACTCCGTTATTTCTAGAGCGGCGAGTCAAATCCCACCAACGTGTAGCCTCCCTTTCCAGCATGTATACTGCAAGGTTTAGCTTGTTGTCATCAGCTACTTCCAATAAAGCAAAGATCTTCTCAATCTTGTGCATCCACTCTTCAGCAACCAATGGATCAGGGTGGCCCTTGAAAGGTTCAGGCCTCTGTCCTAAGAATTTCTTCACCAGTTCAGCTTGGTGATTCACAGGTGGTGGTGGAGGTGCGTTCTGGTTAGCAGTCACTTGTGCAGTCATGGCTTGTGCAACAGCATTCAAAGCTTGCACTACTGCCGCCAAGTTCACATTATTGTTGTCATTACGTCGATTCATCTTCTACGGATCATGAAAACACAATGACTCATATGAGAAAAACAGCCATATGCACATAAACAAGCAATCATGCTTAATCATCATCCAATGCTCATGTCATATGAGCTCAAACACACATAAGTACACTATCAGTCTAACTGCTAGTCTGCCAAGGCATCAGACTAGCTCTGATACCAACCTGTAACACCCGCAATCCCGACACAGACCCACACCCGAGTCCATGGCAGACTGCGGCATGTTAACCCCCTAAGCCAAAGCCCAAATACGACCATTCAAGCTCAAGCTTAGGCTATTACTATACACCACGCCCACTAGACTGGCAAGCATGCCCTAGTACACAGAGTCATATCAACAGCGGAATCACATTACATTAACACAGTTCATAGAGGTCTAGGGGTGATACTTCATGGTTCATACGTGTTACTACTACATCAGAGTATTATGATGGGTACCTCACATCAGTCGAGGTGAACTGATACCTGAGATACTCATACATGGCTTCAAGGTATACCTAGTATTAGGGTACACCTCTATAAGGTCTAATGACTATTTGGTTCTATAGCATCTCACATCGTATAAACTTACTTCTTATGAACAAGCATACCACACATCAGTGTCTCTCCTATATAGGTATACTACATTCAAGTGTATCTCGCAGGCATTGAGTCGCATCATAGAGACTGACTCAGATTGTAAGGTATAGCTATATAGTCACGTGGTAATGATATGGTGTACTTGCAAACAGATTGCAAGTGGAGTGCAATCCGATTGCATCAAACAAACAAGGTAAATCTCAGGGTCCTTCTCCTACTCAATGGTTGAGGTCATAGCATGGTCTTAACATGATCATTGAGTACTGACATACGTATGGGTTCCTCAATGTACATGTAAGAGTGAATCAGGGTAGGGTGATATGAGGTAGTCATAGTGAGACTAGTAGATAACTCATCATCAGTGATGGTTGAAGGCTTTGAGAGGTGAGTACAATGACTTGACCGGCAGTACATCATACATCAACTCACAGCTTCAAGTTCAACAGGTTATACGGTATATAGGTATATAGGTAGCGTCAGCATTCAACAACCATCAGCAGTAAGGCTTCATGCTAACAGCTAGGCATAGCTCATGGTGGTCACAGTTATCATCAGGCAAAGGGTTTAGTATCAACATGTAGCAAGGCTTCAATGCTATCACAGGGTTCTACGTAAAGAAAACCTAGCATGAATAACGTTCAATGAACACTAAGCAACTGAATATACCTCAATGAATTATAAGAAAACTAAACAAGGTTCAATACTCAACGGAACATAACAATCAAAACATCAGCAGTTCTCAACTGCTTCTACTCATCATCACAGGGTCTGATGATACTTATTACAATCAACTAAAGATAACTCTAAAGAATAACAAACTTCTAAGAAAACAAGCTTGTATATCAGCTTCTAACTCCCTCCATTGTTAGCTCCACGAGTAGCCATGAAATCTGGAATTTTTGTCATGAAACGACGTGAGTTGTGACACTCAGTAGGCAAGAAGCAACAAAACAGTTTTAATGCAAAACAGATGCAAGTAAACCAATCAACGTGAACAAAACACATAACCTCATAGCCATATTGACAACCCAATATCAAGCAAAGAACATAGTAATCAACTCACACAACCGGAGCTCAGCTCAAACAAGAACTACCCTGCGCAGGTTTAGGAAATCACATCCGTTTCCATGGATAACTCGTACCCAAATCATAAAGTATTTAGAGATCACACCCGTCTCATGGACCTCAGCCCAAAGTAGAACATCATGCTCAAGAACAATGTTAGTTAATCATCAAACATGATAGAAATATGAAGTTTGTAAAACAATAGCTTAATCAAAACAGTTTAGGTTTGGTGTTGCGCCTACCTCAACAAGCAAGCAATCACAGCAACAATCAAGGTATGATACACCAGAGACCTCTATCAGCTCTAGCTCCAAGTTCTGTTCTCAAGGGTTCTAGCTCTCCTTCTTGCGGCAACCCTAAACTCAATCTCTAGTTCTCTTTATATACTGTTATCTTTCGTCAAGTTTCATCAACTAAGGATTCTGTATTCTTGTACGCAAAGCAATAGAGTTTCCGTATACTCATTCTCTCACAACCAATGACTATGTGACATGTCAAACCTATGACAATGCAATGGTTATCAAAACTTCTCTGACTCATGTGTCAGGTTTCCTACCTTAGCCAAGACTCTATCATCACAACATACGTTCTCAAAAGGAAACCATGAAACATCTTAGCTCAGACTCGTCTAGCCTAAGTGTCATGGCTAGCCATACCAACGTGCCAATGTGCTATCTAACATGCTTGAACATCCTCTGTCTAACCCCTGCTGCTAAGGCAACTCCCTACACTTAGCTATAATGAACCAACAAGGCATTAATCACACGTAACATGCATATATCACACGTAACAAGCAAGGTATAACACATATTCAAACAAAATGGACTCACACACGATCACACCACACAAGTATGCAGTCAAATTTATTACAACCCTACCCCCCTTAAAAGAATTACGTCCTCGTAATTCAAGTATTACCTCTATAGAGTTCAGGATACTTATCCTGAATCTCAGATGCCATTTCCCATGTTGCTTCTTCGACTTGTCGACGCTGCCACTGTATCTTAACCATGGGAATGGTTTTAGTGCGTAAGACATGTTCTTTGTAGTCCAATATCTTCACTGGTTGTTCCACATATGTAGCATCTTCTTGAATTTCCAAATCCTCCCAATCCATAACTTGTGCAGAGTCAATGGCATATGAGGGATCTCTTTCATGCTTTCTCAGCATTGATACATGAAAGGTATCATGTACATGTCCAATCTGTTGTGGTAGTTCCAACTGGTATGCAGCTGTCCCAACTCGACGCAGTACTTGAAATGGTCCAATATACCTTGGTGAAAGCTTTCCTTTCTTACCAAAGCGCTTGATTTCTCTATGTGGGCTAACCTTTAACAATACCATGTCACCCACATCGAACTCTAATGGTCTACGTCTCTTATCTGCATAATTCTTCTGTCTACTTTGTGCTGTGATTAGCCTTTGCCTAATCAGTTGCACCTTCTCAGTTGTTTCTTGCACCATGTCAGGTCCAAACATGCTTCTTTCTCCAATCTCAGTCCAACAAACTGGTGATCTACATGGTCTCCCATACAGAGCTTCATATGGTGTCATTCCTATACTAGCTTGGTGACTATTGTTGTATGCAAACTCTACTAATGGTAAGTGTTCACTCCAACTCCCCTTGAAGTCCAGTGCGCATGCTCTCAGCATGTCTTCCACAATCTGAATCACTCTTTCTGATTGTCCATCCGTCTGAGGATGATATGCAGTACTAAGTGATAGTTTGGTTCCCAAAGCCTTCTGTAAGCTTTGCCAAAATTGTGATGTAAAACGAGAATCTCTGTCAGATACAATGGATACTGGAGTTCCATGTAACCTGATAATCTCATGTATGTACAATTGACTCAATGTAGTCAATGTATCCTTCTTCTTAATAGCTAGGAAATGTGCAGATTTAGTTAGTCTATCCACAATCACCCATATGGTATCCTTACCATGAACTGTTCTAGGTAAACCCATAACAAAGTCCATAGTGATATGATCCCATTTCCATTCCGAAATTGGTAAGGGTTGAAGTAATCCTCCTGTCTTCTGATGATCAATCTTTACTTGTTGACAAGTGAGACATCTTGACACAAATAAAGCTACATCCTTCTTCATTCCCTTCCACCAATACTGTCTCTTCATATCATGGTACATCTTTGATCCTCCTGGATGTACTGTAAACTTTGATTTATGAGCTTCTTCTAATATTTTCATTGTGAGTGGTAATGGCACAAACAATCTTCCCATGAATCTCAATCCACTTGCAGAATTGCTCCATCCATCAGGTGTTTGGCCTTCTGACAATTGCTTATGTATCCAAATCATCTCATTGTCACTCTGTTGAGCTTCCTGAATTTGTTGTTGTAGTTCGGGCACAATCATGGTGTTACATACTAGTTCTTCAACATGTATATCAGTTTCTTCTATCTCTCTATGCAAATCCCATGCATGCATAGCCATGCTTGCCACCATTGCTCTTGACTTTCTGCTCAATGCATCTGCAACCACATTAGCTTTTCCTGGATGATAATGAAATGTGTAGGTATAATCCTTGAGAAACTCCATCCATCTTCTTTGTCTCAAGTTCAAATCTCTTTGTGTAAAGATGTACTGCAGGCTCTTATGATCAGAAAATATGTCAATTTTCTCACCATAAAGATAGTGCCTCCATAACTTCAATGCAAACACTATAGCTGCTAGTTCTAAGTCATGAGTTGGGTAGTTCATCTCATGTGTCTTCAACTGCCTAGAAGCATAAGCTACAACCTTACCTTCCTGCATAAGCACACATCCTAATCCCTTCAATGATGCATCCGAATAGATGACATATCCAACTCCACTTACTGGTGTGGTTAAGACTGGTGTAGTGGTCAGTCTTGTCTTCAAAATGGTGAATGACTCTTCACACTCATCACTCCAATTGAACTTAACATCCTTGCGCGTCAATCTTGTCAGTGGTGCTGCTAACTTAGAAAAAAAAAAAAAAAATCTTCTATAGTATCCTGCCAAGCCAAGAAAACTACGTACTTCAAACACATTCTTTGGTCTTTCCCACTTAGTTACAGCTTCAATCTTAGATGGATCCACTTTAATTCCTTCTCCTGAGACTACATGTCCTAAGAATTGTACTTCAGTGAGCCAAAACTCACACTTACTCAACTTCGCATATAGCTGATGTGCTCTCAGCAATGTTAATGTTGTTCTAAGATGTTCTTCATGTTCTTCTTTAGACCTTGAGTAGATAAGGACGTCATCTACAAAGACTACTACGAACTTGTCTAAGTATGGCCTAAAGATACGATGCATAAGGTCCATAAATGCTGCTGGCGCATTAGTGAGACCAAATGGCATTACTACAAACTCAAAGTGTCCATAACGTGTACGGAATGCTGTCTTTGGTATATCCCCTTCTTTGATTCTAAGTTGGTGATAACCTGAACGTAAATCAATCTTTGAAAAGTACTGAGCACCTTTCAACTGATCAAACAGATCCTCGATCCTAGGTAAAGGGTATTTATTCTTCACTGTGACTCTATTCAACTGCCGATAATCAATACACAACCGTAATGAGTTATCCTTCTTCTTCACAAATAGAACTGGTGCACCCCATGGTGATGTGTTGCATCTAATGAATCCTTGATCCTCTAACTCATGTAGTTGTTTGTCCAACTCCTTCAGTTCTATAGGTGCCATTCGATAGGGAGCTATAGAGATAGGTGAGACACCTGGTTGGATCTCAATAGAAAACTATATTTCCCTTCTAGGTGGTAAACCTGGTAATTCATGTGGAAATACGTCTGCAAACTCTTCAACAATGGGAATCCCTTCAGCAGTTGGTGCTTCTCGTTCTCCTTCTAACATCTCCACATGATACAGAAAACTCCTTGCACTTGCATGACTGATGCATCTCTCAGATAACATAAGTGGCTTCATGAAAATACGTGGTGCAGTAAAATGTACCATTTTACCTTCTCTAGAACGTAACGTAACACGTTTAAGATAACAATCAAACTTAGCATGACGAGTTGATAACCAATCCATCCCTAGGATTATGTCATAACCTGCCATGTTCATGACGACCAAATCAACTAAGAACTCATGTTTAGCTATACGCACTAAACATGATCTAGCCACACTGTTGACTTGTGTGCTACCTCCTACTGCATTAGCTACACCAAAACTCTCGGTGAGTTTCTCGGTTTTCAAACCTAATGATGATACAAAGGATGATGCAATGAATGAATGCGTAGCACCAGTATCAAACAAAATCTTAGCCCAGGTGTTAAAAACTAGGAATATACCTTCAACAACTGCGTTGTCTGCATCTTGAGTTACTTGCACAGTGTTGAATGCCTTAGGTTGTTGATTATTCTGCATCCTTGTTTGATTTGGTGGTGCATTCCTCTGAGTGTTGTTCTGTTGCTGTTGAGGCACAAATGGTTGTTGTTGTTTATTAGCAAGTTCAGGGCAAAACCTCTTGAAATGGCCTGGTTGCTTACACTCAAAGCACACTGGTCCAGCTGACCCTCTTTGTGAATTAGCCACATTGTCTCTCCTCTGAGTGGTGGTGTTATTTCTCTGATATGGTGTGTTGTTCCTCCTGTTATTGTTGTTGTTGCGATTGTTGTTCCTCTCACCTTGATGGCGTTCTCGAATCCTACTTGCTTCTTCCAAGTCTCTCTCAACAATCATTGCTCTTTCCACAACCTCAGCATAAGTGTCAATCCTTAACACTGATATCCTACTCTTGATAGCTGGTCTCAATCCTTCTTGAAACTTAAAAGCTTTCATCCTCTCATCTGCAATCATAAAGAGTGCAAATCGAGAAAGCTCCTCAAACTTAGCTTGGTACTGTGCTACGGTCATATTCCTCTGAGTTAGTTGCATGAACTCAATCATACGTTGATTTCTTGCATCTTGAGGGAAGTACTTGTTCAAGAATGCAAGTCTAAACTCTTGCCATGTGAATACTCCGTTATTTCTAGAGCGGCGAGTCAAATCCCACCAACGTGTAGCCTCCCCTTCCAGCATGTATACTGCAAGGTTTAGCTTGTTGTCATCAGCTACTTCCAATAAAGCAAAGATCTTCTCAATCTTGTGCATCCACTCTTCAGCAACCAATGGATCAGGGTGGCCCTTGAAAGGTTCAGGCCTCTGTCCTAAGAATTTCTTCACCAGTTCAGCTTGGTGATTCACAGGTGGTGGTGGAGGTGCGTTCTGGTTAGCAGTCACTTGTGCAGTCATGGCTTGTGCAACAGCATTCAAAGCTTGCACTACTGCCGCCAAGTTCACATTATTGTTGTCATTACGTCGATTCATCTTCTACGGATCATGAAAACACGATGACTCATGTGAGAAAAACAGTCATATGCACACAAACATGCAATCATGCTCAATCATCATCCAATGCTCATGTCATATGAGCTCAAACACACATAAGTACACTATCAGTCTAACTGCTAGTCTGCCAAGGCATCAGACTAGCTCTGATACCAACCTGTAACACCCGCAATCCCGACACAGACCCACACCCGAGTCCATGGC
>JAJJMA010301059.1:620-30376 GCA_023529015.1 Papaver nudicaule | reverse complement strand
ACAAAAGATGTAGGTGAACAAGCTGATAATGTTGAACCTGTAGTTGACCCTTTTGTCGAACCTGGAGTTGAGCCATTTGTCGAAGCTGTAGTAGATCCTTTAGGTCATCCTACAACAAAAGGTGTAAATCAGAATGTTGAAGGTGTAGATGAGAATGTAGGAACCAGTTGGAGCAGGAAAAGAAAGTCTGAACATGAGCGTGCTAGAGAACCGTTGTATCCTTCATGTCCTTAGGAGAAAACACCACTGTATGCTTCTATTAAGTTGAATAATATTAAGACTCAGTACGGCTTTTCCGACAATGGTGTCACCGCACTCTTAGAGTTGATCAAAGAGTTGCTTCCCGAAGGAAACACACTGCCTTCTAAGTTCCATGAAGTTAAAAAGATGATACAAGACATGGGCATGGATTATACAACTTATGATGCTTGTGTGAACGGCTGTATCTTATACTGGAAGGGTAAAAGCAAATTGGTGAAGTGTCCTGTTTGTCAAGAACCGAGGGTTACAAAAGTTTTCAACAGTGAGAAGAAACTGACTGAAGTGGCACAAAAAACTGTTAGATATTTTCCAATAATTGCAAGGCTGAAAAGGCTTTATAGCATTCCCTGGATAGCAAAAGCAATGTATTGGGCTTCTATGGCAGTGTCAGATGAGAATGTTATGCGACATCCAGTTGATTCTGCAGCATGGCGGTGTGCGGATAAGTTTTCGCCAGATTTTGCTAAGGAACCTAGGAATGTTACACTAGGGTTAGCAACTGATGGGTTCAATCCAAATGGTTGTTTTGGTCTGAATCATAGTTATTGGCTGGTGATCCTCTGTCCTTACAATCTTCCTCCTTCGTTGTGTATGAAGCGGGAGTTCTCGATGTTGGCATTATTGATATCAGGCCCTAGAGCACCAGGTAAAGATATTGATGTTTACCTAGAACCACTAATAGATGACTTGCTGCAGTTATGGAATGCAGGTGTATTAACGTACGACTCCTTCACTAAGACCGAGTTTCTGATGAAAGCGAGGTTGTTGTGGGCTATTCATGATTTTCTAGCCTTAGGAACTTTATCTGGATGTGTAACTCATGGGTACTTTGGGTGTCCTACTTTTGGAGAAGGGACAGATGCTGAGTGGCTGCTGTTTAGCAAGAAACTTTGCTATATGGAACACCGAAGGTGGCTGCCAGCAAAACACAAGTATCGAAATGATAAAGCGAGTTTCAATGGAGTTGTAGAACACCGCACAGCTACATGGCCACTGACAAGGAGGCAGATTCAAAAGAAGGTAAGTGACATGAGAAGCAAAGTAGGGAAGAAAAAACCACAGAAACGTAAAAGAGGAGCTGAACGGGTCAATGAAGATGGTGGCGATGAAGAAGGGGTTTCTGACCACTCATTGTTTTCTCGAAGGTCCATTTTGTATAACTTGCCTTACTGGGGTGCAAATGCCATTCGACATTGTACAGATGTTATGCATACCAAGGAGAACATATGTGAGCATCTTATTAACACTATGATGGGAAATAACAAGTCGAAGAATGGGGCTAATGCACGTAAAGACTTGGAAGCTATGGGGATTAAACAGAGGTTATGGCTAGAAACTGATGCGACTGGTAAAACATCAATGGCAGATGGTACTTTTGCAATGACGAAGAAAGAGAAAGCTGATTTTTGTAATATTTTGAAGAACTTGAGGGTGTCGTCCAATTTCTCTGCCAATTATCGTAACTGTGTTAACATTAATCCTCCAGAGATAAGGAACTTTAAGTCTCATGATTACCATGTATTTATGCAGCATTTGTTTCCATTGCTGCTTCACATTGCTACTTCAGTACCTAAAGAACTGCGAGTTTATCTTCACCGGATCAGCATATTCTTCAAGGTTTTGTGCGCGAAGGTTCTTAACAGAGACCATCTATTAAAAGTAAAGGCTAGTCTTGTAGAAGCTATGTGTGTTCTGGAAAAACATTTTCCACCCTTCTTTTTTGTCATCAACATTGATGGTGCATCTAGCCGATAAAGCTTTAATCTGCGGCCCTGTCAGCTTCCGGTGGATGTACCTCTTTGAAAGGTAATCACTGCAACTTAAATGACTCAGTACATTGATTTGATAACTTGAAAGGTAGTGTTACTGACTTAAATAACTGTTGTCACTGATATATGCAGGGTAATGAAATATTTCAAAAACTTGGTGCGGAATAGGAGGTACATTGACGGGTGCATTGCAAGGGGGTATGTGTTAAGAGAAGCCAGCTTATACTGTATGGAGGATATATCAGTTGACGGCGATGGGACTCATAAACATACTAGACAGGCATTTTTAGATGATGATGATGAGTTTGCCGATGAGATACCTTTAAGTAAGGGTAAAAGCTTTGTGTTAACTCAAGTGCAGTTCGAACAAGTTCGCAGATGGATGTTGTCTAAGTATGTGGGAATCGATGACTGGGAAAGGTAAGTTTTCTATGAATAACACAGTTGAGGTTATGTTTGATAATTGGCTTATCGATGTTAATAATCCTTTGAGAATATATCTCTCCAGACCTTCCTTCTTAACCACTTTAGAAGTTCCAGACTATACTTACTATAGGTTTGTGACTTAGCTGTATTTTTCTGATTCACTAGTTATTGAGTTGTGCCTTCTGTGACATTGTATGTCTTTTTGTTTCTTGTTCTTATGTAATCTTTTTGAGTATTAATGAAATTGATTATTATTGAGTAAAAAAGATGTTAATAATACTTTTTATTTATTTGATTCCAGGAAATATAAATTCTATGTGGACAGTTCTAATTCTTAGAGTCAGAGAAATCATACATCTAACGAGAAGGCTATGGACTTTCTTTTATGGTTACGCGAAGAGGTATAATGTTTACTTCATTCAGTATTGGTTTGTAGCCAATGAATTAGATTCAGTAAAGTAGTTGTGATTTTGCAACTAACTCCCACATGCTATTTTACAGCTATTAGAAGCCGATGAATTAGATTCAGTACTTTGGCGGCTCGTGCAAGGACCTTTCTTCAAGGCTGAATCATATTCAAAATACCGAGTCAATGGGTTTGTTTTCTGCCCACAAGATGCCGATGCTAAGCGGGTATCACAAAACAGTGGTGTTTCAATGAAAGTTGTTACAACTCATAGAGCAAAGTCGACAAACAAAAATTACAAGGAAGCAGAGGTTACCTACTATGGAGTTATTAAGAAGATAATCAAGTTGAATTACATAGAATTTGAAGAAACTGTCTTCTATTGTGATTGGGTCAAGGTTGAAGATAAGATTGCGTTCCAAGTTGATCCGATTTCAAGCGTGATAAAAGTTAACTTGTCGAAGATGAAAAGCATTAATAGAGTGGTTGATGAGCCGTTTATTGAAGCATCTGAAGCGTCCCAAGTGTTCTACGTAAAGGATCTTTCTGCTGAGGGGTGGTCTGTGGTGTTGCATTCATCGCAGCGATTAACATCGTCAGTCAACGATTTAGAAATTCCTATAGTTTATTAGTTAGTTTTTACTGACAATGAGAGTTTAGAGAAGATCATATGTGTTGATAAACTAGTTTAAAACTTCGACATTCGTACTTTGTTGTTTGTTTGGTTGAATTGTTTGGTTTGGTCACTTGAGCAATTTTCGATTGTTTTAGTCAGTTGTGTCTCTCTTATTGTTGTTTTGTTTTACCTCTGTGTTCACTTACAAAATCTAACACTTTCACATTTTTGATGTTTGACAGGTTGTTATGGCGGTTGTAGTAGAGGTAGATGAATATGGACTACCCATTTCAAAGAATTGTACCAAACTTGGCCACCAAAAGGGCTCCTTGGTTCGCACACATGTACCTATTCGCTACACAAACTGGAAACAAGTGCCAAGAAAGTACAAGGATGATGTCTGGAATGGTTTAAAGGTAACATAATTGACCCTATATCCTCTCACTTTTTGTTTACATGTCTGGAAAGTACTTCTTATATATATGTTTGTTTTCCAAATAGTATAGCATAAAAGATTCATGTATCGTTAGATAGCCTGATATGCACCTTGGTAAAGATTTTTGGAGAGGTTATACTCCAATTTGCTCTATATGCATTGCCTGATACCTTATATGCATTATCTGGGACCTTATATGCATAATGTTTTTGATACAAATACATGCTCCAATTTTTGATACAGATACAGGCTAATGATTATGTTTTTTTCAGGCCTTATATGTATTACCTGAGACCTCCAGGAGAAGATGAAGGGGATGTCTGGTCCGTGGAGAAGATTCAAGACTGAGCTACGAAAGAAATATATTGATGGAAAAACTCTTGAAGAAAGGCTCAGAGTAACTCCCCCAAAGATAACTGCAGAGGATTGGGTAGCATTTTGTAACCATGAAAATACGCCTGCGGCAGAGCAAAGTAGAGTTGATAATAAGAGGAAAAGAGAAAGTATGATTATTCTCATACCACCGGCCGCAAGCCTCATGCTATGGTTAGAGCTGAACTGGTATGTGAACTATTCTCAACAGTACATCCTTAATAAACTCATGCTTTGTTAATTTGATACATCTCTGTAATTTTAGGTTGCTGCCAATCCTGATATAGAAGTCATTGTCTCTCAATGTGGATCAAAACTCACGTACAACAATCAGGGGAGGTTTTAGAAAGTGCTCAGCCTTATTATGTGAGTCATTGCTATTCTAGTTATCAGAAATTACATATTCTAGTCAGTTATCAGAAATTACATATTCTAGATGTGCTCAACATTATAGGATAAGCTTCAGAAGGTGCAGCAAGAGATTAATGACAAACTGGAGGCGGGAGTTCCTGTAGAAGAAACTTGTGCGATGGCTGAAGTGTTTGGAAAGGATTCTAGGGGAAGGACTCGC
Organism: Papaver nudicaule; assembly: GCA_023529015.1. NCBI lineage: Eukaryota > Viridiplantae > Streptophyta > Magnoliopsida > Ranunculales > Papaveraceae > Papaver > Papaver nudicaule. The sequence goes on along the minus strand of JAJJMA010301059.1, from coordinate 25,519 downwards.
TGTGTTGGTCTTGTTTCTCGTTTGGAGGTGGAGTTATCTGCTCCTGCGCGTGCTAAATGCGATGAACTGAAGTCCAAGGATGTTGTTCTTACTAAGAAGGTGGATGATTTAGGTGAGAAGATGGAGGTTCTGATTGGAGGCTTTGGATCATTATGCAAGATAGTGAGGGATCTCCAATCAACATCTGCTGCAACCTCAAACACCGGTGTCTCTTCACCTGCTCTGAATACTTGTGAAGATGTTGCTGCTTCACATCAATCAGGTTATCACTCTCTCCCAAGTTCACCTGCTCTGAATGTTGGTGAAGATATTCCTGTTTCACCTCAAGGGTCAGCAGCTCAATCCAAAGTAGCTGCTAAGCCGCGTTGTGCATTGTTGAACATTGAAAATGAAGTTATTGCAACTGATGAAGTGTGTACTGGTCCTGTTTCTCGTGTATTTCATGGTGTAGTTGTACCTGATCATCTTCAAAAGGTTTTACTAGATAAAATTCTACTTCCAGATGAAATCACAGTAAGAGTTAACAAACTAGCAGGTACTTTTAGAGAAGTGGCAGTCGGAGGGTTTGTGCTTCATCCAAAGATTCTCACCCGTTATGATTAGAAGGATCGTTCGCCTTTTTTGTGCAGTTCTAACTGTTGGCTAACACAAACAGCCTTAATCTTTTTTGTGCAGTTCAGCCTTTTATACTACTTGAAATATCTATGTGCATGAACATTATATGTGCAGTTTGGCCTTTTTTGTTTTAAACTTATCTTATGAATGTGAACAAACTTATCTTATGAATGGAGTTCTTAATTAATGGAAATGTTATGTGATTTGTGTGAATGTAAATGAGTTATGAAGTGTGCAGCTGACTGAAATTTGTGTCCGGTTGACCTCTGGTGCACCTCCGGTTGACCTCTGGTTGACTTCTGGTATACCTCCGGTAGACCTCCGGTATACCTCTGGTTTCCCTACGGTTGACTCAGGTTGACCTCAAGTTGACCTTTTTTTTTTATTGTGGACAGAACAATAGTAACAGAAACTGTATGTTGCAAATAAAAAAACCCGAACCTATAAAACCTGGGCTGGACATGGTCTGTCCGTTCTTATGATTTATGGTTCTATAGTCGCAACTGTTTCTACATGTTACAATGTTTTCAATCCGCAACTGCTGCTGCGTGTTGCTAGAACAGTTGCGTCATCAAAACCGCAACAGGGCATAAGCAGTTGCGAAAATCTGAAACATGGCCTTTTGAAACAGCTGGCTGCAGTTTTAACCCCGAGTTGCAACATCCACACACAGTTGCTTTCTGTTAAATATGGTGTAGTGATGGCAATGTTGACATGGGCATTGTGCTTCTACAAGTACATATATAAAATCTTTGCATATTCAAGTGTAAAGTAATTCGACAAGAAGAAAAAGAACATATATTCTTCGAAAGTTCAAACAGCCAACACTAACCGATCAAAAATGTAAATATTCTTATTGTACTTGCTGATAATATTGGCTCATAACAAGTAGTATCACCAGAACTTTACTCATTAAGAGCATAGAAATTAAAATATGCACGCACAATCAACTCGAGTAATACGGTACTTGTGTCCTTGGCGTTTAACTTGCACATGGTGTAGCCAAAAGAACCAAGGAAGATTTTTTGTGAACAGTAAGCCATGTACCTTCAACCATGTCTAGATCTTCATTCTTCAATCCATTTGGCATCTCCCAAGTGAATTCCTTGAGAAGATTAGCCAATGCAAGTTCTACGGTACCCATGACAAGATGAATACCGGGACATCCTCTTCTTCCAGCTCCAAACGGAATCAACTCAAATTCAAAACCTTTGAAATCAATTTCAGAACTTGATCCTCCGTTTAAGAACCTTTCCGGATAGAATCTTTATGGTTCCTCCCATGAGTCTGGGTCTCTCCCAATTGCCCAAGCATTGAAAAGGATTGTTGTTTTCGCAGGAATTTCATACCCATCGACTTTAATGTCTTCGGTTGTTAGGCGTGGAACTAACAATGGAATTGGAGGATGCAACCGAAAAGTTTCCTTAATCACTGATTTTAAGTAGTGCATTTGCTGAATAAGTTCTTCAGTGATCTTCGATTGACCTCTGGTGATACTTCTAACTTCCTCTTGTAAATTCTTCATGGCTTCAGGATGCCTCATAAGTTCAGCCATTGTCCATTCAATGACTGTATAGGTTGTATCAGTCCCGGCGGAAAACATGTCCTACACAAACATTTGGTAGTCAAAATAAGCAATCTTGAATAAGTAGACATGTGGGAATGAAAATATCCCGAATGACACAAACATACAAATAGAATAGCCTCCGCCACTATACTTTACAGTACTTGCCAAATTGGTTGGTTAGCCAAAGTCAAATTTGCCTTTGCTATTTTCATAATCTATTCCTGCACTCTTTCTTTCTACTCTTTTTCTGCGCTAATTCTTATAATAATGGTGTCATACATGTACTTTTCATCATTTTTCCCTTGATAGCAGCTAAGCTTAAGCATATGGGATCATGGGGCTGTGACGCTGACATAGGCTCTTACGTACGCACTTAAAATTTCAAATCGTGTAAAATAAGTTGATTTTTTCGTGAAGATCATCTGTGTACAGTTCCGTTATCGAAGTTAGATTAGATAAAAAAAATATCAAGATGTGAAAACGGAATAGTTACCAGAATAATGGCTTTGATGTTGTCTCTGGTGAACGGAAGACCAATTGAGCCTTGCTTTTCAATGTCAAGTAAAACATCCACAAAGTCTTCTTCAGGATCACTCGTTTTCTTTATGTTTCTTGCCAATACATGATCTTCGATTACTTGTTCGAGAAACCGATCAGTAACTTTGAAGCTCCTTTTTATTCTTGAATTGAAACCATTGATGTATTTCAACCAACAAAGTAAGGGTTGATAATCTCTAATATCAATAGCACCCAACAATTCTTGCAACTCATTAATCATATCCTTGTACCCCTTACCACCGTTGTGGAGGGTAAAGCACCCTCGGGACACGTGTCAAGATCAGAAGGACCAAGCCCTCCCCCAAGAAATATCGCAGCCTTGCTTCGGATTAACAACCTACAGAGTTTCCCCGAGGCAGAACTTGGTGAGGGAAGACTCGCACCAATCATCGAAGGAAAGAAGTGCGAAGACATCTTCGGAGGGATCTCACCGAAGGAACCGCCTTACTCGAAAGCTCTGACACCACCACGATTGAGTAGTCTGTCTTATTAGCTGTAAACCACTCAGATTCGGCCTATATAAGGCGAACTCGAGAAACTTTGTAAGGGTTGGATTTTTGGTGTAACCTAAGTGGTGTGAGTGGGATTAGGTCTGTATCTCCTCTAACTCCTTAGGATCATATCCATGTACTAGCTAGGCAGAAATACGATTCAATGTTATACTCCACCTCTTGTTATCTGTTTATAATGTTATCTTCGGTATTAATCTTATGGTCTTCGCACTATGCGTAATTCATATATACTTTGGTTTGGTTAAGATTTGATTGGTGTAAAGTATAAAGTACCTATGCAGATTTTATACTCACACAGTTTGGCGCTAGAAACATGGACTGATTAAAACAACTTAGGGTTTGCCTGTGATTTAGGGTTTTCAAATTCTTTGGGAAATTTTTTCTAGTGTTTCTGAAAGCTCTTTTTCAATAGCGTATTTTCATCATATTTTCAATTCAAGCTCCATCACCTTGGACGTCTAAAGACCTATAAAGCTTTAGCATGTTCAAGGGTTTCGAGCAAATCATCAGCATGATAAGATCGATGTCTCTTTAAGGATTTCAAACCTTGAAACACAGAGATCTAATCAAGAGCATATCAAACTTCTTCAAAAGTTCCAGGAAATACCCTAAAAAGGCTTGTTCTATAACTACTTTACGAAAAACAAACTTAGGGTTACTTTGGGGTTCTTAATACCTAATCTATATTTGGAAATAAACTTCACAACTCTCGTACTCAGAGCATAAAACCCGGAAAGAGACGGTTCACCAAAACCTCCCAGTTGGGAAGGTAGATTTGGACAAAACCAGATTACAGTTAGGGATTGGCCAAAACAAGTACAATCTACGCTAAAATCTCGCATGATAAAATCTGTTACGGCAGACAGACATACCTGTCAGACCTAGTGTACTGCAGTAGCCGCCACTAGTAGAATCTGGGTCTTTTGCAACGCGACATATCTTGTAAAAAGTCACGGTAACTATAACACCCACGTAAAAAATTGCCTTTCGTGTGACCGTTCTTAACAAAAAACCACGCACGCCTTTATCGCGTGACAAAGAATGTCACCTACCAAAAAAAAGGCCACGTACTTCTTCTGGTCGTTATTGCTCGTGTCCGTTGACCAAATCAAAGGTCACACGATCCCATTCTAACGTGTCTGGTTATGAGCTGGTAAACAGCCACGCCAACTTTGTCACGCCATGGTATGGTTAAAGTGGCGCATAAACAGCCACTCGAGGTCGATAGGATTTAACGTAGCGTTTGATAGATATAAAACCACGTGAGATATCTTACTTTGGATGCGTGACAAGAATAATGGACTTTTGTAGACCGGGTCAGTTTCCCCAGTCCATAGGCTCTTTTACAAGATAGCCCATGCAACAGAGAGAAGTCCTACACGCGGACTTATGAAGGGCTGAACCAGTCTCAAGTCCATTGTTAGGCCCCCCACTCCATAAGCTCATTTAATCTCACACCTTAATGATGGGCTTAAGTTAAGGATACAACCCATGATAGAATTTTCTCAAGCCTAGTGACTAAATAGCACGTAATGGCGTATTGGTTAATGATGGTTTTTAGTGTATGATTTAAGCCCAGGGTAAGCCTTACTTTAATAACATCCCAATGCCTCTGTTCAACCCTAACATCATGTAACCAAAAAAAAAAAAAAACTAACAGCAATGGATAATTTGCATGAAAGCTTAACTACGGAGATTTTAGGCCGTCTTCCTACAACATAGAGTGTTTTTCACAGCAAATGCGTATGCAAAGAAAGGAAGACAATCCTTGCAGGGAAAAAAACTGGTCTACTTTTCTCTGTCACGTCACAGTACTATGAGGGAGATAATGATATACAACTCTTTTACAGAGAACGAGTACGAGATAAAGACTACTCCACAATAGCGGTACACGAAAATCACCCGGTTATTGGAACTATGAAATTTACTTTACAACCAATAGTTGGATCCTGCAACGGTCTTGTGTGTTTCTATGTTTTTCATGACTGTTAGGAAATTGTCCGGTCAAACCCACTAGCGTTAGTATGTCAAGCTAATTGTCAGTTTTAGGTGTCAAAACTCAATTATTGATTTAGCCTACTAGAGTTTAGATTTCGGAATTGGTATATAGACAAAGTAGTAGAGACCTTGAAGAAGAAGACTGTGAAGACAAAGAAGACATCAATTATTCTTCATCGACAAAAGGTTAGTAGGAGTTATGACTTTATGGAAATTCTTCTATTCTACTTTCTCTATTCTTTCGAAATATAGTCGATTACTTTAGTAGTGATAATAGCGATTGAGATCGTATTCTTGTCTAACGTGGCCTTGTGTCATGACCAGTGTCTGCTCCCACAAATACTGTGAGTACAAGAATGAATGAGACAGATTCGGTGCCATGTGTCCATTACAATGGTTTGCTTGCAAATTGTTAGTTGGATATGGATGAATCTAAATAAGTACTCTTGAGCAAAGAGTCCATGGATTACAGCTGAGGACATATACACGTCTAAGTTCTGGCTAAGCCCAGTACTTCTAGCGGAATCCATATTTGACGAAATCTGACAGGCGGACGGTTCACGAACCGGTTCGCAAACCAGAAACTCGGATTTCTTCTGAGTTCCAAAGTGACTGAACATTTCGCGAACCTGTACGCGAATCCAATGTTGGTTACTTTGCTGGTGTCGGATTTAGTGGATTTTCTTTCAGAATTTCACTTGAGTCAAACTCTAAACTCCTTTATCTCTTAGGTGGACTTGTATATCACATAAATATCTTTTGTGGTTCATCTAACGATCCTCAATGAGTCAATAAGATAAGATTATCTCAGTTCTGTTGGATTTTATCTTGAAGTGTTTTTGAGCTAACAAAACACTTGGCAGATAAACTTAAAAAGAATTCCAATTGAGATTAATCTCTATTACTTGGTTATCAAGTTTAGGGTTTCCTTAACTTGTGGGACAAGTAATGGATTGCTTTATTCCAAAGCAACCTATCTTATTGAGTGTTATAAATAGAGGTGTCTACGGACAAATACCGCAAGCATCAAGCATACGTGAAGGTCCTTAGGGAAGGTAACGTAAACTCTTTTCACTCGGTGAACGCTTGTTGTGGTATAGTCATCCTCTATAGGTTGCAGCTCCTCTGGGAACTCCCTACGACTATAAAAGACTTCTCTTGAGAGTTGGGAAGCACAGGTAGGAGATTGAGACCATATTTGGTTGAAATCGGATTAACCTGTAACCTTGGTAACCTGATCACGTTCTTGTCTATTCCATAGTCCGTCTCTTCTGCTATACGGCTATTCAAGAACTGATACGTTACACACAAGGTTGAAAGGTAGCAACTCACGGCTGCACTCGGTGTTGTAAGACCTAGTTAGCTCCAGTTATACAAGTTTCTTAAGTGATTCTTCGTGTATAACTGAGGTAGAGATAAGTTGGGCATAGCTTACTCGGTTTGCTTGTCAGCCCCGATTTGTGAAGTAGATTTCCGTATGACCTGGATTTAACAATCCGAAGGAAGTCAACTTGTGTGTGGTAAACTGATAGAGGACAGTTAGACCATACGTCAACAATTAGGTTGCAAAGCCAGTATTGCTGACACAAGCCTTTGACATCGGTCAAAGCAACTCCTAGGCCTATAAAGGACGTCAGCTGGGGGAATCAAGTGTGTGACGATCTGTGGGGGATCTAGAGACGTAAGGAGTGCGACAGTAGCCAATTCGCTTGGAGGGCTTGAGTTGGTCTCTGCTACATCCCAGACCGAAGTCTTATAGTAGGCTAGTGTTTGTAGTCAGTTTGTACTGGGAGGTGTTCAATCTGGACGAGGTCCCGAGGTTTTTCTGCAAGGCAGTTTCCTCGTTAAAAAAATCTCTGGTGTCTTGTGTGCTTTTACTTTCCGCATTATATCTCTGATATAATATAATTAAAGTACCAAGTAGTACGTTATCCAATAACTATAGAGTTTAACTCCAAAGTCCCAACTTTGTCGAGTTGATCCCCAAGATCACAACTCCAGTTATTAGAGTTTGGATATTGATTTTTGAGATCGTCCAAACTTAAACCATAAGACTCACGAGCCAAAACGAAAAGTTGGTAGTATTTCGGTACCCCTCATTTTTCAACGACTGCATACAAGATCCTATACTACTTATGAATCCAGCAACAGGTGAGTACCTCCTCCTTCCAGAAAGAGAGTCGCGACCACTTATAAGGCCGTTAATTGCTTGCAAAGAGATAATTGGAGGTTTCGGCTATTGTGAACGTACTGATGATTACAAAGTAATTAGAATTGATGACAATTTTGAGGGCTCTATGGAGATATTCACTCTGGGCGACAGTAGGGGATGGAGGCTCATCACAGCAGTTTCGTACAGATTTTGTGAATCTGGATATTATGCAAATGGGTGTATCTTTTGGTTTGATCGTTCTGACCGCACTTATAGAAATAGATTAATATCTTTTGATTTGGATACTGAGAAATTCCAGATACATTCACCACCATATAATCAGGTCCCTGACAGGTTTTATTTGGATGATTACCCAGTTGTTGGGATGATGTTGTTCGGAAGTACTCTCTGCATTTACTGTCAACATAATGACTTTTCCAACAACATCCTCAGGATTGATTTTTGGATCATTTGCAAGAAGAATAAACATCCTGAGGTCACTTGGGAACGCGAGTTGAGCATTTTCTTGAAAGAGCCAGAAAATACATGGTCGTCATTTAGGCCATTAGCATTTGGAAGTAACAAGAACATCCTAATGTGGAACCGCCGAAATTTATCTTGTTACAATACATCCACTGGAACCTTGAAGGAAATTTGGGGGCCTTGTCCTTCCCAAACATGCATTGGAATTGTCCCTCACATGATGAGCCATGTCTCGTTGAAGGATTTTGGAGGAAAATCTAGGGGGCTCAACAATACAAGTTATTTGAAGGGTTAATGCTGCTCATTAGGGAAATTATTCAAAAACAATATCATTTATTTATTTTTTTCCGTCCCTTATGCTATTATTTTCTTTCAGTGTTATAAAATGATACTAACAAAGTGATATAATACTAGGGCTCTAAATCCTGCTGAAGCTACATATATTAAAGTTCAGAGTTTCTTCTTTACAAAGAAGAGACGAGACTGCATATACAAAAGAACAGACTCAAAATCACAATTAGTTGTCTTCCTTACATAAGTGTTACTAGTTCTCCGCAGAGTATACCCAAAATACTTAAAACCATTCACTAACGCCGACACATATATACCCAAAAAGTTTCCCTCATATGATGACAGTGTGTATGTACCCCAGAAAAAAAAAACCCAAAGGGATATATTATAGATCGGTATCATACTCATCATCGGATGTATAAGGCAATTCCATGCGCCGCCATACTTTATATTCGCCTTCGTAGTTCTTACCCAGGCCGATTGGAGTTAGGTTACTCGGGAAGGCAACTCGACCACCTTTGGCGCTTAGGCCATCTTTAACGCTAATCAGTACTTCCTGCGATAAGCGCAGCAACATTGGCTGTAACCCTCTTTTTGGGGGTCGGGTCTGGAGAAAACCAAACTGTCTTAGGACAAGGGCTAGGACATAGTAAGTTAGTTTCTTGAGAGATGGAAGCACAACATAGGAGATTTCATCCTTAGTAGACCAGATCAGGGGATCGAAATTCCAGTGCGGAATTCTCCAAATGATGAGCTTTGCACGAACTGATCCACTTTTCCATTCCCCAGCTTCTATGGCAGCCAGAATGTTTCCAATTGCCCATCTCCTGACGCCTCTGACAGATATAACATCATCCACGCCGTACTTATGCATGTAACGTTCATAAAAATTTGAAAGAGGACCAGGTTGCATGGGCTCGTCGAATTCTAGAAAATTCATGTGCTCCAGTGCCCATACCTGCAATAAATATTTAAGTTGTATCGGAAAAAATACGACAACATTTGAGAATAAAACAGGGTAATAATACACTAAAATGTACCGCAAATAACGTTGGACAACTGAGATAACCCCTGCTTTCAAATTTATCCAGGGACACAAGCAGTTGTCCTAGAACAAGTGGTACAATGGATAGACCATTGAGAGCTTGAATCAATATGGGCACAACTACCAATGAACACATTCCACAACCATTGCTGAAGAGGAATTGGCCGGTAAAAGCCAGCACAAAAGCTCTACCCCTAACAATGGGATTATGGTGATCACGTAAGTCCTCACAAATCCAATGCACATTTAATTCCGAGTCGTTTATCAGATCCATGGCTTCATCTTCAGATATACAAAGGAACTTGGCTAAGTCTCTGGGAACTATAAGGGGTTCAATAGGCGGCAGGACTATTTTATTCTTCAGTTTATGATCAAAGAGGAACAAAAATTCTTCAACGACTGGACAGAAATCACAATCATTGATTCGGAGCACCCGTATTTCTTTCCTCCAGAACCCTGGAAGGTAATTAGGAATAGATTCTGGAATCTCTATTGTGGCCAAATGAACTATCTCCTCAAGACCAAACTCCTTTACAATTTTCCAGTCCAAGAGTGGTAAATGCCATAGCCAATCACAAACTAGCGTCACCGCCATTGTGAACTACTGCAGGCAACAAATGCAAGACTATGAGGTTAATTGGCAGAATCCCGTGTAATGTACAGGGGATTTCAAATTTATGTTTATGTCTGAATTAGTGAAATAACAGGGGATGTAGACGGCTTGATTGAATGCGACATGCAACTGATTAAAAGGCACAATATCCTCTTCGTATCTGTTACGCAATCCATGGCTATGTGAAAAATGTAATTCACAGTTCCCAACTCTCCGTATCTATTATACATAGCAAGTTTGCAAGATTCAATGGTACCAAAACTGTGTGGTGTTCAGTCAGGAATATTAATTGAAGTTCTAATGTCTCAGTTCGAACAATGGATTTCTAAGAACTAACTGACATGCAACAAATTGGTACAATGCTTTCAGCTGCGATAAAAATCGTTTTCCATATACAGCCAATTAATAAGAGCAACAAAAGATTCTTGCAGCTTCAGACTAGTAAAAAAAAAAAATCCATGAAAATGTGATGGTAAAATCATGAAACCATTTTTGGAAGCTTCTTAACAAAAGTAAAGTAACAAAAGCATGAAACATCATGCCTTGCAATCAAACCCAATACAAATTTAGCTAACAATAATCTCTAGAATTTGGTCTAGAGAAACAATATGTTGTTGTTTTTGACACTCCAGTCTTATGCAAACTTAATGGACAAATTTAAAGCCCATTTTGAATGATCAGGATTAACCAAACAAAAATCGAAAGATATTCCGCTAGTTACCATACCAAGGAAGAGAATACGAAAAGGCCAATATTTCAATCGAAAAAAAAAACCAATAAAGTAACAAATCCATACTACCATAACTAATTTTATCGTCAAAAACCCATCAACTGTTTTTGCATGTATGTCTAATAGCTAATCGTGGCCTTATGAACGAATATGGTGGCATAATATCAGTTAGAGTAGATGGATGAGGCAGTTTTTCTCACCTTGAAACTGAAACTGCCCTTTTAGAAATCACTAAGCGCAAAACCGAAGGAAAATTGACAGGATGATGAGATAAATATTGATGTCGGTTGGGTTGCCTGCTTTGCGATGATCGTAGCTGCTTTTGGTGAATGATTCATAGATTTTTAGTTTCAGGGAATACCAAAGGTCTGCGTCTAAAGAAAAATATACAGTAGCTACAAAGATTTGGTTTAAGGGGATACCAAAGCTTTAAAATATTGTTTCACGTTTTTTTAGGAAAGTTAATTAGTTTTTTTTTTGGTATTTAGGAAAGTTAATTAGTAGACCTCACCTCAAGGGCATGTAGAGAAAATTGCAGCATGCTAGATATATGCGAATCTATTCTGCACAAAACGTGTTGATGATAGTTTGACCACAAATTATGAGAGGTTTAATACATGATTTGGAAAGGGTTATTAGTCTAAATCAGTCAAAAAATGATCCATCTCCATACGCAACCTTACATTATTACTACTCGTTTCTCCATACACTAAATTGTTTTGTAGAGTCTCTCATGTATTAAATCGTGTCAGGTTAATTGAACTTCAAAAGTAGCACTAGTATTAAAGCAAACACCCATTTCAAATCCGAACAAATCTATTCTTTATGTACTGTATTATATACCCATTGAAATATCATCAACTTGGACTACACCACCACAACCACAACACTAAGGATTATTTGCTTTGCTCTTTCCACAAACACTAATCACACAGGTTAATTGAACGCCAAAAGTAAAAACACTAGTATAAGCAAAACACTGATCAAGATTTTAACTTGTACTCAAACTGAATAAATCAACAAGTAAAAATAGTAATTGAAGCAACCAAATTCCGAACTCCACAATAGCAAATAAAGGTCGACAAACATTACAAACATGATCGACGAACATTCATAGAACATAAGGTGCACAATGATACAGAAGAGCATTGAAAAAAATAAAATAAAAAAAAAACAAAAAAAAACAGGAAACTAATTTGCCATTAAAGAGCTCAACAAAGTGTGGAATTTGGCGAAAAAAGAAGAACTCAACTGTTGGATTTTCATGATTGCTCTATTTGTTCCCAGAGCTCGAGAATACCCAACTGATGAACTGCAAAGTCAACAAACTCTTGTAGTTCATCTGCAGTAAAATCATCAACATATTTTTTTCCAGCACCTATATCAGTGTCGTCTTCTGCACATATCTCCGACCAACGTAAATTCTTCCCAGCATCAGAAACCTGCTTGTCCTCTTCGCGGATGCCATTCGCATAGTTAATCACTTTCTGTAGATCATCAAATGACAATCTACCAACAATATCTTTGGATTTTAGTAGGTTACTCGGTTTAGTCTTCTCCATTATTTCAACTATCTTCTTTTTCTTTCCAACCTCACACAACTGATTGCTTGATACACTCTTCACCATTTTCGAACAAATGTTGTTATAAAAGAATACTAAGAATACAACTGGTCAGTGGGAACGGAATGCAAGTTATAGCAAGCAAAGGTTATACTTCTTATAACATAAAGTTTTTGGGAAGTTGTATGACCGAGACCACCTCTCTTCTTATAATAAAAATTAAGGCTGTCAACTCAAAAATTATAGAAAGGAATCTCAAAATAATTATGAAAATCTGTCTAAGAAGTCAATCAGATGGATACTCTTATATAGCTAACCTATTGTTTGGTGATTTGCAGACTTTAGTGATTTGATAATTCAATGAAACATGACAACAACTTTAACACAGAGGCCATAGAAGATATGGAAAATCTAGTGCATTGTTGCCTATGAATCCAGACACACCCCTGGTTTTCTAAGAAGATAACAGGATGTCATTGATGTATGAAGGTACAGTTATCTATCTAAATCGATACAACAATGAATTATACCCTTAACCTAAATCTACACAGCATGAATGAGTTAAAGAGAAACAACAGCAAAGATAACAATTTAGAAAGAAAAAACAAAAACAAAAGATTAAACACATGTAAACCACAAATTACCGTTCCCATCATAACTAAAACAAAACATAACACCACCATGTCTTAATATCAACCAACAATCAAAAGAGAAAAAAAAGAAGAGAAAATAACATATCTGGCAACCACCAATAAGAGAAGAAAAAACCTTAGTCGTCAGGATCAAGACCAACTCCTATGCACTTTGAACCTCCAAAGTTCCAGCAACAGACACCTTGTGATCTAGAATTTTAAGCTTCTGGTGACTGCAATCCTCTTGATCTCAGATACTATTTCCTGCTCTGGTGCTTGTTCTGGATCCAAGTTGATCACCTCTGGTTCTGGTGCAGCTGCTTGTGCTGGTACTATTTCCTTCTCTGGTGCTTGTTCTGTTCTAGCTCTTTCACTTGCACTAATACCACCGTCGACCCATTCAGGCACATGATATTGTTTCCTGGCAACTGGTACACCATAATACTCGTGATCTGTAATGTACCGGCGTACAATTACAAGATCAATTGAGTAAACATAATCGTAATCGTCGTAAATAATCTCTTGATTCCGGTGAATCAAACATAAATCGTCGTAATCTGCTCGGTAGCAGTGAAATCGTTAATGGAGTTCATACAATATTCATGATACAGAAATGAAAGAGAAAGTCAGACTAAATACTCTCCTACGGCTAAAGATAAGGGTCACCCGGATAGTGACACGCGTCCATCTAATCCAACGGCTAGGAATAGCCAAACGGATATAGACGCTACAGCTAACCCACCAAGTAGGATAAGGGCTAACCATTCTCTCCTCACCCCCATAGGTACATGACATTCCCTCCCCCTTAAAAATATCCTTGTCCTCAAGGACGGGAAATAACAAGTAAGAAGCACGTCCAGATAAACATAGCCTTTCAAGCCGTACCAGAATTGTGAGATGGAGCCTCCATAACCAGGCCCAAAGAGCGAGTCTGCATACGGATATGAATTGTAGAGGCCCAAGGATGTCCGAGCCCAGTAGGTGGTGCAAGGACCAGTCACTCTGTTGAGAAAAATGCTCTGCCAATGATGGTTTGTTGATGTCTGGAATGTCACATAGCATGTATTGTGGCACAGGTACTGTTTCAGGAATAACCAACAACACTGCCTGTAAATGTGGATATATACTCCCCAGACTGAACATCATGGGTGGAGAAGTAATCAAGAGAAAGACCAAATTTGGCAAAGCTCTTATTTGCATCCAATTCCATTGAATCCCAGCTGGGATTGGCAGGTGCACAAGCAAAAAGCCTCTCTGATGCAGTTCAAAATAATTGTCCTGCCAGCTGACTGTTACAAAGACGATGCCAGGCCAAAATAGCTTCATCAGCCAGGAGAGAATAGCACATAATCCCATACTCCAGAAACTGGGGTAACCAAAAGTGCATGTCCACTCATGACACCTTAACTGATGTAAAGCCGGAATGGTCATCACCAAATATATCCTGCTACCATGCACAACTAGACACCAGTCCACTGAGGAGAATAATCTAAATTTCCATCTTAGAAAACCCTTGAACTGTGATACCATCTCATGTTTATACCACATCCTTTTAGCCATCCCTGATGGGAAGAACCAGAAACCCCATAGTGGACTCAAAGGAACCACATCAATACCAAATAAACCCTCCACAGTTTGAGTGTAAGCTTTAGTTTGATCTGACTGTATGATAACCCACACAGTTGGAGAAAGCACATTGATAGCACCTATCTTGAATTTCCACCTCAAATAATCAGTGTAGCAGAGCCTTTGTACAGGTGTGGATGTTGTGGGACAAGGAAAAGCATTCATTGCAGTAGGAAATGAAGTTGGTGCAGAACCATAAAGAACTCGCAACTGGGCAAGAACACCCCTGAGTAAACCAAGGACCTGATTATTACCAGTTGATGTAAAATCCAGGGTAATCCAAATGGCATTTCCTATATTACAGAACCCAGTGGAGAAAGTTTTGAATTGCCATCTTAAAAATTCCATCAACTGTGACTCCAAAGAAGCAATTGTAACAGAGAGCAAGAGATGTATCACCCTTTCACAGAGAAAAAACTGAGTATAGCATCTTATCTTCGCAGAAATAAATGAAACCAGGAAGTAATATTGAGTTGAAAGAGAGCTGTGAAAAATCATCCTTGTGCACCCATAGTCAAATTCATTTGCTGGCTTAGTCGCACCACACCGCAGCACCACCATAGGCCTGAATTCCATTGCTCGTACTTTAAACTTCCACATCAAATAATCTGAGTAAGGGATAGGGGTTAACAAAACTAACTTCACACACCACTGCCACATAACAAAACCATTTCTTTTAGCTGATGTTAAACTGTAGCTCAAATAAAGTCTTCCTCTCTCTAGCCCATCACTCCATAGCCTAGCATCATCCCCATCTCCCACTTGGATGTAACAAAGAGGAAAATGCAGGGTCTGCATCACTAGGGTAGACCATGTAATGCTTGATAAAACAGTTGCAGTGTGGACTAAAGCAAAACCAACCTTCCATGATAGTCGATTGTCCTCCACCATCTTGCCAGGATCCCTATAGAACCACCAAACACAATGCCCCAAACTCCAACTCTGTAGTTCAATGGAACTAAAATGCATAGACACAACAGCAGATAATACAAACTCTTGGATACTTCTAAAACTCCCCAACTGAATATGATAGAACATCCAATGGTAAACCAGAGTTTTGTAGAAGTGCAAAAATGAACTAAGACTCGCATTATGTACATTTGATAGATAATCTGGCCGGCTAAAACTCTTCATTGGCTTGGTGAATTCCTGGAGAACCACATCAGTACATAGCAGATCATGGAGAAGCAACAACAGGAATTTAGTCTGGAAAAAACCAAAAGAGCGAAGAGATGGAACTGCAAACCCATGAGGTATAAGCTTCAGCTGCGACAGAATTTGTGCTGCAACACTAAGGAGAAAATTTTCTAGTAGCCACACCACAGAGCAATCAGCACACTCACTTGTACATACACTATGCTATAGTATACTAGGCCATTGTTGTGCCTTCCCAATCTCCAACAACTGCTGAGCACTATCATAACCATGACCAATTGCAACTGGCGTTGCCGTTACAGTAGTGAGAAAAATTCTTGGTAACCACAACACAGAGTAAACAATACACCCAACTGTACCTCCACTCCCACCTTCCTATCGCAGAACTAGCTGAAGAACAGCATTCCCATAAAATGTATTCAGAACAAACAACCACAGAAAAGGCAACCACCATTGTGCGAAAGTTGTAGTGTAAAACATAGCACAACCAGCCTTCAACCACAACTGAATGTCAACCATCAGCTGACCCTCATCAACATCTTCTGCAGCTTCACTATACTTCCACACCAACCGAACCCAAACGTCAAAAATAATCTTCCCACTGTTAACATCCCAAAGAAAACTAGCAAATCTCTTCCAGTTATCATTCACTCTATCAAATGTATGTAAACAACCAGCAGAAAAGAACCACAAAGTCTAGTTGATAGTATAATAACTTTACACATAGAAATGATGGTGAATTGGCAGTAAAACCAATAGCTCAATCTCAGAAAAAAAATTTGCATCATTAACACACCAACTAGCAAGATAATAGCTAATCCAAACAATTAGTTGGTACCCAAAACTAGGATTTGAAATTAGCATTAATGACTCAGAAAAATTTGAAGGTATAATCCCATCTTTACCTCTATCAAATATGTTATGAGAAGAGTTAAAAATACTGAAAATACACTCACTAGAACTGCTGTCAAACTTCATACTAAAGAACTGAATGGATCTGGTGAGGCTAGTAAAAGATTGATAACAATTACTATGAATTAGATTAGTGTGTATGAGTACTCTTGGATGAATTTCTCTGTATAAAAGCTCCTCTTCAAGAACATGAGCAGAAATTGATGTACCCAAATTTGAAAAAATGGATTGTAAAGGATAACTAAATTCAGCTGTTGACTTCATGTTAATTTCATCAACACAATTAGAAATCGGAAGATCAGTTTGGAATTGAGCTTCAGGAAAAATTGTAGAAGGTAGAGATATAAGATTACCTTCAGCAGCAATATCCGCAACTAAGTTTGTAAACTCATCGTTATCAGAATACTCAACTAACGGCTTGTGGATGATTTCTGCTATCAATTCTCTTGCCGACGTTAACTTCTGATCTAATCGTTCAGCAATCTCATCAACACACATCATTTCCAGAAAATTTTTCTGCTGAAATTTATCGATTATGTGGTTGTTATTAATAATTTTCTCTTCAAAAATTTTTCTCATCCTCTTGCAGGATTCAGCAATTTTCTGATCAATCGAGTCACCACATCTCTTCACAAAATCATCATCAGCAGAAGTTGAGAAAACCGTGGTTCCTGATTCCAAATTTTCTTCAAAGAAAAAGGACGGAATCGATTCATATACTGGATTTATTTCCTTGGTAATACGTTCTTGAGCTTCACCAAAATATCTCAAGTCATAAATCTCCCTAAATCTCTTCTTCGCCTTCTGTAATAATCTGGACCATTTTCGGAATCGAAAATTTCGAACTGGTGAAGAAGAAACTCGCCAAATCTCATACCATTTTCTGCATAGCTTCCAATCCTCCACTGCTAACCTTAACAATTTCTTGGTTGGTACTAAATTACCTCTCAACTGTACCCAAATTTCTTCCTCTTCAAAATTTTTTTATGTAGCTTCTCCCATGGATGTAGCAAGCTCTTGATACCAAATGTAATGTACCGGCGTACAATTACAAGATCAATTGAGTAAACATAATCGTAATCGTCGTAAATAATCTCTTGATTCCGGTGAATCAAACATAAATCATCGTAATCTGCTCGGTAGCAGTGAAATCGTTAATGGAGTTCATACAATATTCATGATACAGAAATGAAAGAGAGAGTCAGACTAAATACTCTCCTACGGCTAAAGATAAGGGTCACCCGGATAGTGACACGCGTCCATCTAATCCAACGGCTAGGAATAGCCGAACAGATATAGACGCTACAGCTAACCCACCAAGTAGGATAAGGGCTAACCATTCTCTCCTCACCCCCATAGGTACATGACATGATCTTCGTCCATCCATCTTGGCTTATTGGACCTAGAAGAAGAAAAAGGCAACCAAGTTCCATCTAAACCTTGCTTTAACATCTGACCATTGTTTTCGATCACATGCTTTCTGATCATTGCCCTGCAAGGATTATTAACATAATCTGGATTAAGCTTGGGATTGTTCATCTTAAATGAAGTTTTGGAGGAGAAGAAAAACTACTTTTACTTGACTGAGGAATTGAAAATGAAGAACAAAATAAAAAAATTTACTGAGGATTTTAAACAATCTAACCTTTGGTTTACCCCCAACCAAGCAGTAAATGTTTCCACCTGCCTAATAAGTAACCCATATTCTCAAAGCAACCACCCCCATCTGTATCAAAATAAAATAAAATAAAAAAGCAACCACCCCCATCAAATTAAACCCAACTAAACTCTTTCACAGGTTTGATAGGTGTCTAAAACACCCCTCTAAAATATCAATTGATTATGCTTTCTTTGCTATTTTTCTTCTATCAGTTGCGTTTTATGCTTTGTTTGCATTTTACAGGTATTATGGAGTCATGTGAGATAAAAGGAAGCAATTGGGAGCTCAAAGCATTGTTTTGCAATATTCAGAAGTTACTGGAGCACCAGGTGTTTACTGCTCAGGGCAGACAAATAAGTGCAGTCCCAGAATACCGAGGCAGACAGATATTATGTTCAGGGCCACTTGTTCTCATATACAACATATACAGTCAAGTTTACATCGGACTCGAGCAGGTTACTTCACAACCAGTTTCCATTTCTCTAGCCCAAGTTCTGCAGCCGGTAAACCATGGGTTCAGGGGATTTTTGCCAGGGGATCAGACAGATTTAGAAGAGAAGAAAGAATTGATTTCGGGTACGAGCTAACAAACAAAGCCTAGGTCGAGTTCAGTTCAGATCAGCAAGAGAATTCAGCTCCAAAGCTCTTTCTGACGGCCAGTTCTTAGACAAGTTCAGGTCCACCACTGCCGGTTAACCAGGTATGCTTGTCAGGGCTCATGAGAGGGAAAGTATGGAAGACAACACAGAGAAATTGGGTACGGGTTATGGACAGTTTCTGGGTTCAGTTTTGAAACGAGAATGAAGAACAAATCCTGCCATTGCTGTAGCTTAGAGATGGAGAAAATTTTCAAGGGTTTAAATGAATTAGATTGATGGGCTGTCGTCACTTTATGTATGCTTTACAGGGAAGGAGATATTTTTGAGGATCAAGGAAACAAAGAAAGCTCAGACTTTACCAACACCAGAAATGCACACCAAGTGTTTGGCAGAATGCCTGAACCACAGTTCAAGCTTTGGAGCAGTCAGTTCAAGTCCGTTTTGCTGCCTAGAGTCATCAGTTTTTAGCCATGGTTCTGGTGGGTTTTCGTGAGTCTCTGCGGAAGGTTAGGCCAGGACTTCAGAGTGGACAGGGACAGAAAGGCACGCCAAGACTGGTTGGATTTAGGAAAGAGTTTGGTGCGAGAAAACAGGGAGAAAGCCTGGTTATTGTTGTCGATTTATTGAAGATGAACGGTGCGAGATTGAAGAGTATATTTAGAAGTTTGATTGGAATCGAAGTCGGCAAAATAGAAGTCTATAAAAGAAGAGAACTAGGGCTACAACAAGAGATCATATCATCTCTCAACACCAGAAAACACCGCCTCCAACAAAGAGGAGCTCTGCTCCTCTCCTAGACCAGCTACCACTTGCATCCATCCATCTTTAGCATCATCCCTTGCATCCAGTTCACACCACCACCACCTACAGCACTCCACCACAGCAACAACTCGACGCTACACCTACACCACCAGCAGTCCATACCACCATCAGGGAGATCCTTCTTTGTTGCAGTCCACCACCAACCACAACACCTACACCACCACCAGCCATACTACAGCAGCAGCAGCAGCAAGAGAGTTCACTGCATATCACCAGTTCACATCATCCACCACCACAGGCTCGAGGAGTTGTTTGTGATGCCACCACTGGCTTCCATTGGGTTTTGTCTTCTAGATTTCTTTCACTTTGAACTCCTTTATTCATTGTGTTATATTGTCAAGAACATGAACTCTTTGTGTAGCTAAATTGCATAATGATTGAGGTTGAACTTGAAATCATGAATATGAGTTATTAATTGCCAACATAAAGTCTATTTTTATCTCTATGATATTTGTTGTTAATTTTCTACCATGTTTGAATACATATAAATCATTACCTATTTGCTTGAATACGCGGTCATGCATCTAGTGGATGATTCTATTGCTAGTTTGAGATTCTTCGACCCGTAATTGTCTAGGATTGATAACAAGAAGTAGTAATTTATGATTGTTGATAGCGGGATGTTTTTAAACAATTGTGAAGTAGAAAATTGCCTTGGTCTACAATCCGAGCTTATGAGAAAGTGACTAGGTCTTACCCCAATTCATTGAACTTAATGCTTTTGATTGATTACACCTAGAGAGCTTGTTTTAGGTGGTCTAATTGAATAGTATCCTCTAGAGAACTTATTCTAGTAGGTGATTTTGGAATTGATTAGGATAGTTGAGCTTGTAACTATTCTAGGGTGGTGATAAATAGAATATTGTGAGAAATATGACTTGCAATTCAATTGTGCTGATTTCATTGATTGATAGGAATACCTTGATCATTCTAATCTCATCTCATTGTTTCGTTACCTTGCATACATTCATATTCAGGAAATTAGACAACACACTTAGCTCTCTCCCTCAGGAACGAACCTGCTTATCCAATACTATTATTTAGTTTAGAGAAGTAAGGAATATATTTTTTGTGTGAGTTCGGCACTCATCAAGGTTACACACATTTCCATGGTTATCCCTTGGCTTACCCTAACCCAGCAGTTAATGTTTCAATTAGCCTCCCAACCACACCAACACCACTCTTCAATACCCCAACCACAGGGAACCATTGCCAAAATCTGAAAAGCAACCCACCCGGGTCCATGATTTTTCCAACAAAAGAGATTTGCAAAAATCCAAAAAACTAAGCCCTGCAATTATTGGAGAATTCCCTTTTTTCATTGCGTAGAAGGCAACATATAAAGTTGCGGCTGGTTCTGGTGATCCTTCAAACAGTAGTCAGCGACTCAGCTGGGCGTTGGAGTGTAGGTGTAACTAAGTAATGTATATACAATATTGCATAAGAAAAAAAGAGTAATATGCCACCCAATTCTTCATGAGTTTGGGTATTCAGTTTGTTAAGGGTAGAACTAGAGAGACATTCCAATCATAAAAAACTAACTAGAGAGACATAAAAATAAGTATTTGTATCTCTGTTACAACGATATGGACACGGTATCAGTGCGTTGTGTCCAGTACGCTAGTATGACACACCAACTTGAAGAACGATAATACGGGGACACTGTATGCACTATAGTTTCAAATAGATATATTGTATATAAGGTCGCAAACTGAACAAAAAATGCATACATGTATATATCATGATTGACACATCTAAGATAAACTTGGCAAAATACTAGTATACCTGTATGGTTAGTACAGAAAAGGCACCACATAACTATCCAATATCTTCTTATCTTCTTGGTGTCATAGAGATATAGCTATAGATCAGGCTTGTAGCTCAACTGTCAAGTGAACCACTGGATAGGGGTAGAGTGTAACTAGGTACATTAAGGACGGTAAGCAAAGAAGTTTGAGAAAAAAACAGAGAAAAGATAGGTGGAAATTATGTATTTTTTGTTTTTTCTCCTGTAACTCAGCCGTATTAGAAGTATTCGTACGGGTGTCGGTGTCCATACGTATGAGTACGCAAAAAAAATGAAATTTGCCGTGTCGTTGTAACACAGATTTGTATATACTGGTGTAGTTTGTAAATTGTACAGCCGAAGAAGTTTACGGGCAGAAGGGATACACTTTCATTTAGAGATTATTATGCATAATTAGGAGTGGTAACAGTCCGTAATGAGATGCTAAACAGGCCAACGGAATGCTCTATGATTGTTGGTCGTCGACCCCCCCACCGCAAGTGGTAATCTAGTTACCTAAAGTATAATGCAAAACTCAATTGATTCTTAGTGGTAGGGTTGCCGAGGCCCTGGCTTATTGAGTTAAGACCATCTGCAAATTCACACCATATACTTATCCAAATTAAACTGAACCCTTTATCCATTTAAGTACCAAAAACAATACTAACATCATTTGTATGACAGAAACCTAAATTTTATCATAAATCAGAAAACCCTTTACACAAAAACCTGAATTTTATCCTATTTCAGAAAACCCTTTACACAAAAACCTAAACTTTATCATAAATCAGGAAACCCTAAAAGGAAAAGGTGAAATTTATACCTGATTTTGTATCTCTTCCTCACACCATAAACTTATCCAAATTAACTGAACCCTTTATTCATTTAGGTACCACAAACAAATACTAACATCATTTGTATGACAGAAACCTAAATTTTATCATAAATCAGAAAACCCTTTACACAAAAACCTAAACATTATCATAAATCAGAAAACCCTAAAGAAAAAGGTGAAATTTATACCTGATTTTGTTTCTCTTCCTCCTGCAATACTCTTGGCTTAACCATAAAAAGAAAAGATGAAAAGAAACTATCAATCCAAAGATTTGAAAAAGAAAAAAACAAATCAACAACAAAAATGGATGAAACGAAACCCCAAATACTTACACGATGCTCTCAGAAAACCCTTGAACCTTCACTATAGCAGAGAAAAAAAAACTAGAACACTAACTACTGCTCCATGGAAGAAGAGAAAAGAAAAGGCGATGAAAATGGGAGAAGAGAATTTGGTTGTTTTGTAGGGTTTGGTCAACTATCAATGGAAACTAGGAAGTCATTTGACTAGGCGGAAATAGATTTTAATGCTATAGGGTTTCAAAGTCATGGGTGAAAATAAAACCGAGTCAGGCCACCTTAATGAGCTGATTCGTTTCGTCTGACTGACTTTTCATTTCATTTTTCATTCCTCTGATATTTCATTAGTAGTTAATTATAACCCATAACTGATTTTTCATTGCATTAAACCATAAAGACTTTGAAATAAATAAATAGTAAATAAATAAATAAATAAATAAACATAAAGATGAAATGAAACCCTAAGAGCAAGCACTATGGTGCCATAAGCCATCCCTAGATTTGGGTCATATAGGGATGGTATATAGTTGAACAAACATTGCATTACATTACAAATCCTGGTAGACTTTGTCTCAACACGCGGTAGCAACTCCATAATGCAAACACACTTCCTTGCTCTTCGAAATAGAGGGCTGATGCCATAGCTTCCTGCAGATTTACAAATCAAATTATAAAGTAGCCATACAAAATCAACAAAATAAATCACAATATAAGATAAAAATACTCACTACTTGTTCATCATCCCATCCCCATTGTTCTTCGGCGACTTGGCGCATGTAATTTCCAAGGACACGACAATCTTTCTTGATCCTTGCAAATCTGACTCTAAGTGATTTGCATGATCTTTCATTGGGGTTTCCTTGGTAAAAGGTTTGAAAAATCCTTTCCCATAACTCTTTTGCGTGTGTTGCACGAACGGTGACGTAAGTATTTGTAAGAGCAAGATCTTCAGCTTCAGTATACCTCGAACTCATATTGATTTGATCAGAGAGACTTGGTGTAGAATACTGATGGATGTTGGTCAAAAAATCAAATTTCTCTTATATAGAAGAGATCCCAACGGCTATTTTTTTCGAATTTTGAAAAAAGAGTCATTGACGGTCAAGATAAGCTAGGTAAATGGATGGTTAGATGTTGAGGTGTATAGGGGGTGTAAAGAAAAAAAGGTCAAACAATAATATTTACGAGACGGGAACTGAGTTTCCGCCCTGCGGATACTTGATTTCCGCCTTGCATATGTATCTCTACTTCCTGCTACATCTGTTAGGTCACTGATCAGGTTATAAAGCAGTATGCAATGGGCACTGCCCTACTTTCACGTTTTAATAAAATGAATGAGTATCTTTTATATTTGGTCGAATACCAACCCAAGTTTTTTTTCTTTTAATAAAATAGATTTTATTTATTGATTGAGAATAAACTTGTTGATCCAGAATAAATTTAAGACCATTCAACGGAGACAAATATTCCTATAGATATTTAAGTCTTTAAAGACTTGCTGGTGTCTAATTAAGGTGCCATTAAAACAATAACTGAATACATGGATTTTTATTTATTGATTGAGAATAAACTTAAGAACCATTCAATGGGTTTTTTCCTATAGATACTTAAGTCAACTTAGTCAAAGTCAAGTCATCAAGGACTTGCCGGTGTGTAATCAATGTCCCATTAAAACAAGGGATAGAACTAAGCCTTAAAGTTCTCAATAAATTTAGGGTTGGGTCAAACAAAAAACATTCATAATACAAACTGATTTATACAAAAGTAACTACTAATAAACAAAACACATCAATATATACAAGAGGGTGCTGATAGTGCTGATAAACATGTCCAACTGAAATTGCAAAGTGACGAACTACAAAAAAAAAAAAAAAAAAAAAAAAAAAAAAAAAAAACAGGTCGAGCAAAATAACAACACAAACTAAACAAAATAAAACAAAGACAAACAGATAGCTCCACAAAAAAGAAACTGGTGTGTAATTAGGGCTTTAAGACTCAATAATCCTACCCACATGATGATGATGATGATGAGCCTTCAGACTTGGTGGGACTGTACGATAATCTCACCCTCCTCGTCTTCATCACTGCTGCTGTCGACAATGTTGACGATGTTCTTGAAAGGCCAATCGTCATGATCACTTACATCCTCAGACTCACCATCACTAGAAGCACCATATCTAGCCATATTCCAGTAATAAAGCTCGGGGTCTGAATCATGATCACTTACATCCTCAGACTCACCATCACTAGAAGCACCATATACATAAAGCTCGGGGTCTGAATCATGATCACTTTCACCCTTATACTCATCATCAGATTCATCACTGGAAGCACCATATCTAGCCCTATTCCAGTAATAAAGCTCGGGACCTGAATCATTATAGTCTTCATCGGAAGAGTACTCATCGAAATCATCTTCTCCTTCTTCTCCAACCAAAGAAATTGGC
>JAJJMA010301049.1:29911-45680 GCA_023529015.1 Papaver nudicaule | reverse complement strand
TTAGACTACATCCTCAACCAATAATAAGGAATTTAGCTACTCATGTTCTTATTGAAAGCAAAAGAAAACATATAAATAGTGATGAAAATCATAAAAACCCCTTGATGAAAAACTCCAATCTTGCTCCCAAAATCCCACCTCGAAAACCGTGCCAAAAACCTAGCTTTAGAACTACCTCGTAAACTGTGCCCAAAAACTTCCTTGCTATTGCGTGATCTTTTCTCTGTAAAGCCCTCCTTATTTATTCACGCACCAGCAACTCAAAGCCAAACCCTGATTTCCTTTTCTAAACCAAGTCCAAATCCATAGCCCAACTAAAACTAACCCATTAATCTTTTTGGGCCGAAAACAGAACATCGCAGCCCATCTCCACTCGTTCTCCTGTCAGTTTCATGAAACTGACACTTCCATTTCATGACACACGTGAGAAATACACACGCACATTGTCTTCCCCATTCTGTCGGTTATGCGAATCCGACAGTTCAGTTTCAAATTTCCCAATCACAGAACCGAGCTTCATCATAGGGCTACATAATTGGGGAAGATTATTTAAGGTACAAGATGCTTCTTAATTAGTTTTTTTTTTGTCAAATCTTAGTTATTGTGAGATGGAGAACAAAACAGGGAAGAACACATGTCGATTTGCGAAACCCTGACTCTTTTTTTCTTTTCTTTTTTATGAATCTGATGAACCCATCTTATTTCTTTGTTTCGAGTGTGGATTTAGTGTTTTTCCATTTGTGGTTCATAATCTGTGATTATACTTTATTGAAATCGCATGATTTCATTAGGATTTGATTATGTACAGTCCGAATGTGTTGATGATTCTTGTTTAATTTTTTTTGTCCATTTGTATGTTAGATTGTATCCGTAATTAAGATTTATGTTAATTGATTGATGAAATTAAAAAACTGGGTTGAAATTTATCGATTTAATGGTGATCATAGTGAATCTTGTGTCTAAATGTTGGTGTTCAAGGGTTTGAACCAAAGAAATTTAATGTGACCCCTTTTCCTCTCTATTGCAGGAGTTGGTGAGTGGACTTCAAAAAGCTACCAAAGAGAAAAACAACTTTCTCCTTAACTCTTATCAAGTATTTTGATGTCATGGATTTGTCTTGGGATTTTGCCTTGTATAGGTAATTTCTAACATGTCGGTAATTTTTTTGATAGTGTAGTAAAACATTGCTTGGAGACTTATTCGATGCTAAAGATTACATTTTGTTCAGCAATTGGTATCTCACTTTGTTTCGGCTACCAATAGGTTGTTTAAGTCCTTTAAACTTGGTCTCCTGTATTATGGATAGCTGTATTTTTTTTTAAGTGAAGATTTTATAAACTATAGCCATTGCATACTTGTAGCTTTAAGTAAAAATGCTTTTGTCATATTCATCTAGTGAAGTGATTTATGGCTTAATCGTATCATCTTCATTGCCTACTTAGTTTGTTGGACAATATCCTTTTTCTGTTCCTTTTCGTCCATATATTATTCTCACCAATTTCTATCAGCATAACTTGTTTTTAAGATTTGACTTCTGTTACACGTCAAAACCACAAATGAGTCCAAGTTAAACATTTCCATTTTATGTATGTACTAGTTGTTCCTTCTTGACCCATATGTAGCCGGTTCAACTCACGCTACTAAATTTGCAGCTGCTCGTCAAATAGGGGATGTTGCAAAATCACATCCCCGCCTAGACCTGATCTCCCTCTTATAGAAGGTTTGCTCAAATTCATCACAATAACTTGTTTTCTCGCTCTTTTAATTTTGATTTTACTTAGTTCGAGTATTTTTTTCGTTGGTGCCGAGATTTTGTATACTGCCTTATGAGTCCGCAGATTTCTCAATATCTTTGTAGTAAGAACTGGGGTTCGAGTGTGGCGGCTACTCATGCCACTGGGGCAATTGCTCGAAATGTGATGCACACATCTGTTACAGAGCTGTTCGGATTTGTCGGAGTTGAAATGTCAGTGGCTGGAATTCTGGGTATCGTTGAAGATGTGGTGAAGGCGTGGCCGAATGTGCATCCTAATGTTGTGGCAGGTCTATCTTTGAGAAGGTAATCTACCGCACTGTCTTCGATTGAACATTTACCAGTAAATTTTGTGGTTTGTAGGTGTTTATTTTTACACATCATCAGTTATTTATCAAGCTGGGAGTACAAGAAACATGTAGATGCATTCTAGCTATGCCTAATAATTGTTCAATGTTCGGTGATATTCCTGATAGTATTTTCGCTTACGTATATTCTGTGCATTCTTAGTGGATACTATATTGGTGTATTAATATGAGTAACTTAGGTTGTGTGTTCTTTAATTACAGTGTAACAACTTAGGACGCTAAAATATTTAAAAATAAACAGTGAAACACATATCTAAAATGCCTGTAATGAAGTTCAGGTTATGTGGATAACCAAGAGTGTTCCTGTTTTAGTGAAGATATTGCTGCATATTTGTCTTCCTTTCACTGTATGTATGCCAAGATCCTATACTTTAGTTTGTCGATTTACCTTATAAGATGAGTTGGAATTCATATATCTAGCTTCTGACCATTTCATGTTTGCCTTTTGTTCTCTGAAAGCAAATTTGCAGAATTAGCGATCGTATGGGTGAATTAGTTTCCAAATGCTTCCAATCACTAACTCATCCATGATGCGTATTTTGTGATCTACCTTAAACTAGGAGAGATCAGCAAGAGTGACCATTAGAGTCTATAACTGCTTCTAGTATATTTAACAAGAGTTTTGAATTCAATCTTTTCAGCACTCGGGTGTTCCACTTAAGATAAAATGGCCCGCTTGTGACCTGAAAAATTCACGTGGGACTGAGAATTGCACCATCTCGGTGTATTAACAGCAATTGAGGATCAATGCACTCATCCAAGACTCAGTTAGGCTTATTCCTTAGGCTGGTAAGTTCCTATATGAAACTCGTCTGAAAAGAATGGGTTATTCATTATCCATCCTGATATTCTTAACTTACTTCACCATCATATCTGACTTCACTTCATCATCATATCTGACTTCGATTTTCCCACTGGCCAAAGGATCTATGAATGGTAGATGAATTTCTTGTAAGTTTAATGACTAGAAAAGTTTGCTGCAGTGAGTTGTCAATAAGCTTTCTCTCGGATGAACTGCGCACTTATGTAGTAAAAAGATCTTGTATCAAAACTTAGACTTGAAATTTTAATTTTCTCTGTTTTTGCAGCCAAATGACATCCTAGCGGCACAGTTTAGAGGAGCACATGCATCTTCATTGAACATGACCTGGATTAGGCATGCCTTGAAGTGAAGCTCTCTTTTTGAAACCCTGTCGGAGGTTGCCCTACTATTTTATCAAATATATTTACATGTATTGATGATACTTACAGCTTATTTTGATTTGTGCTTGTTATCAACTCTAATAGATCCATATACCAAGATTACTGTAAACTATGTTGATTATTCTCAGGATATTATCAGATTCAATGACATTTATAAAGTTCATTGACAATGTTTGTTACATCCTTGCCTATTTTTTACATATGATGGTATATTGGTCAAGGTGTAATCTGGTAATTTGTGTCCAATGATTTTTTTTTGGCCA
Organism: Papaver nudicaule; assembly: GCA_023529015.1. NCBI lineage: Eukaryota > Viridiplantae > Streptophyta > Magnoliopsida > Ranunculales > Papaveraceae > Papaver > Papaver nudicaule. Next base: position 42,093 of record JAJJMA010301049.1, on the reverse strand, counting down.
CGCTGTGCTATAGAAATCCGTGACCAATGAGCAACCCTGTCATGGTGTATAGTAAAAAACCGTGACCAATGAAGGTGTTGTCACGTGGATTAGACCAAATAGCCACGGAAATTACCGTGACCAAATGGCACACTTTCCGCCTCGCTGCCTTTGGTCACGTTTTCTGAAAATTGAAACACCGTGACCATAGACCTTTGGTCACGGTAAATCACCGTGGCGAAATGCCATTTTTGTACTAGTCCTCCCAAAAGAAACCCTTTTATGGTTTATAGCGACTTCAAAGAAGACAGCAGGTTTCCTATTAATAAACTAAGGAGATAGAAGCTAAGAAGGTCACTAGTATTGCTTCTAGGGTGGTGGTTGATTGAGTGACTATTCCAGAGAGAGTGTATTTATAAGAAATGGAAGAAGATACGGAGGATTTGGTTGACAGTGAGATTGAGTTTGAGAAAAACTTGCAGTGCCTGTCAACAGAGGATAAGATTGCCAAGAGGCAAGAAAGGGATATGTATAGATTGCATTGGAGTGGAAAGGGAGGAAGCTCAAGTATAGGAGGAAGCTCCAGCGAAGAAATTTAGGCTTTCGGACGAGGTCAAAGATCTCAAGCTAAGAAGATGAACTCTTAGTTCTTTTGGATAAAACTCAATTGATTGGCCTTGTCGAGTATCTCCTTTCTTTAGGCCATCTGTGGTTTGTTTGTTACTGATTGTTAAGATTTCAGGGTCTGTTTTTGGATCCTTAATAGTCGTCTTGCCCACTTTTCTTTCAGCGCGGCAGTCATCCGCGGATGAGAAAGGGTACGCAGATCTGCTAAATCATAGCATCCTCTTGCGGACCAAGTTTGGTTATGTGTTGTAATATCCGAAAATCACCCACCAAGAAAATCACAAAACTAGGAAACTAAAACTGCGCGTTTGAAGCTACGCTGAAAACCGCAGGGAGAATTTTATAGAAGCCAGTGAGAGTTGTTCCATGAAGTAGGAACCATTTCCGTTTGCTAAGCTTCGTGAAAATCCAGTAGCTCACACCATAACACCACCCCTCACCAAATCAAAACCTAAAACAGGTATCCGAAGAGATAGTTAGCGGAGCAGAAAAGAGAAATGAGCTCTACAACGACAAACAAATCAACCAGAGCGAAGCCAACAGACAACAACAACCTAGTCCAGCGACAGAGAAGGCACAGACGAAATAGAAAGCCGATACCTGGTGGAAATAGTCAGCAGACCACCAAAGCAGGGATCAAAATCAGAGCAATTTACGATCGGATAATGGAGTTAACAAGCTTAGTAGCAGCGCAAGCGTCGGAAACAGAAACTCTAGCGGCACAGTTCAGAGAAATGAAAGAGCTACTCAGTCAGGATAAGCATATCGGAACCCCTGTTACACAAAATTTCTTTCCAAAATCGTAGATCAACATGATAAACATGTCATATTTAAGTTCCGCGTATCCGCATTTTAGGTCGCATGCTACCTCCGTAGTTAACCTTCAAACTCAGAGATGAATAGATTTACATTAAAATCACGTGTCATATTTAAGTTCCGTGTATCCGCGTCTTAGGTCACATGTCCCTCCGCAGTTAACCTTCAAACTCGGATATGAGTAAACCAACATCCGCTGCAAAAGAGCGCATGAGAAAACCCGTAGTATGAGGAGACAACATATTAATAAATATTTTGGTATAAAAGTACACTTTGTACTGATCTATCGCCTCGTGTTACTAACCCTTTTATAAGTTGTCATTAAGAGAAGACATATACGAGGCTATACATACAATTAAACACTCAACCACCGCATGAGTCAACAAAAGCATGGCCGCCAAAGTACAAGCACGAAAAAATGATACGTTTTCTTACAATTTCCAAAGAAAACTTTAGATACTTCTACGATTATCTTTCAAAAAGAAATTATTTATTCAAAACAATATTTTTATCAAACAATCCTTTTGACAAATCGCTGTCACGAAGGTGCAAGAAAATAGCCTTTTTCTCGATTTTTTTCCCATCCGGAGCATAAGGTGTGTGTTAGGACATTGTCCGGTCAAACCCACTAGCGTTGGTATGTCAAGCTAGTTGTCAGTTTTAGGTATCAAAACTCAATTCTTGATTTAGCCTACTAGAGTTTAGATTTCAGAATTGGGATATAGACAAAGTAGTAGAGACCTTGAAGACGAAGACTGTGAAGACAAAGAAGACATCAATTATTCTTCATCGACAAAAGGTTAGTAGGAGTTATGACTTTATGGAAATTCTTCTATTCTACTTTCTCTATTCTTTCGAAATATAGTCGACTACTTTAGTAGTGATAATAGCGATTGAGATCGTATTCTTGTCTAACGTGACCTTGTGTCATGACCAGTGTTTGCTCCCACAAATACTGTGAGTACAAGAATGAATGAGATAGATTCGGTGCCATGTGTCCATTACAATGGTTTGCTTGCAAATCGTTAGTTGGATATGGATGAATCTAAAAGAGTACTCTTGAGCAAAGAGTCCATGGATTACAGCTGAGGATGTACACACGTCTAAGTTCTGGTAAGCCCAGTACTTCCAGCGGAATCCAGATTTTACGAAATCTGACAGGCGGACGGTTCACGAACCGGTTCGTAAACCAGAAACTCGGATTTCTTCTGAGTTCCAAAGTGACTGAACATTTCGCGAACCTGTACGCGAATCCAATGTTGGTTACTTTGCTGGTGTCGGATTTAGTGGATATTCTTTCAGAATTTCACTTGAGTCAAACTCTAAACTCCTTTATCTCTTAGATGGACTTGTATATCACATAATATCTTTTGTGGTCCATCTAACGATCCTCAATGAGTCAATAAGATAAAGATTATCAGGTCTGTTGGATTCTATCTTGAAGTGTTTTTGAGCTAACAAAACACTTGGCAGATAAACTTAAAAAGAATTCCAATTGAGATTAATCTCTATTACTTGGTTGGCAAGGTTAGGGTTTCCTTAACTTGTGGGACAAGTAATTGATTGCTTTATTCCAAAGCAACCTATCTTATTGAATGTTATAAATAGAGGTGTCTATGAACAAATACCGCAAGCATCAAGCATACGTGAAGGTCCTTAGGGAAGGTAACGTAAACTCTTTTCACTTCGGTGAACGCTTGTTGTGGTATAGTCATCCTCTATAGGTTGCAACTCCTCTGGGAACTCCCTACGACTATAAAAGACTTCTCTTGAGAGTTGGGAAGCACGGGTAGGAGATTGAGACCATATTTGGTTGAAATCGGATTAACCTGTAACCTTGGTAACCTGATCACGTTCTTGTCTATTCCATAGTCCGTCTCTTCTGCTATACGGCTATTCAAGAACTGATACGTTACACACAAGGTTGAAATGTCGTAACGCACGTCTGCACTCGGTGTGGTAAGACCTAGTTAGCTCCAGTTATACAATTTTCTTAAGTGATTCTTCGTGTATAACTGAGGTAGAGATAAATTGGGCATTGCTTACTCGGTTTGCTTGTCAGCCCTGATTTGTGAAGTAGATTTCCATATGACCTGGATTTAACATTCCGAAGGAAGTCAACTTGTGTGTGGTAAACTGATAGAGGACAGTTAGACCATACGTCAACAATTAGGTTGCAAAGCCAGTATTGCTGACACAAGCCTTTGACATCGGTCAAAGCAACTCCTAGGCCTGTAAAGGACGTCAGCTGGGGGAATCAAGTGCGTGACGATCTGTGGGGGATCTAGAGACGTAAGGAGTGTGACAGTAGCCAATTCGCTTGGAGGGCTTGAGTTGGTCTCTGCTACATCCCAGACCGAAGTCTTATAGTAGGCTAGTGTTTGTAGTCAGTTTGTACTGGGCGGTGTTCAATCTGGACGAGGTCCCGAGGTTTTTCTGCAAGGCAGTTTCCTCGTTAAAAAAATCTCTGGTGTCTTGTGTGCTTTTACTTTCCGCATTATATCTCTGATAATATAATTAAAGCACCAAGTAGTACGTTATCCAATAACTGTAGAGTTTAACTCCAAAGTCCCAACTTTGTCGAGTTGATCCCCAAGATCACAACTCCAGTTATTAGAGTTTGGATATTGATTTTTGAGATCGTCCAAACTTAAACCATAAGACTCATGAGCCAAAACGAAAAGTTGGTTGTTTTTCGGTACCCCTCCTTTTTCAGTGTGAAACTATCATACGAAGCTACGTACGAAAAATTAATATGATCGAAACAAAGAAATGATGAGAGTAATGGGAGCCCAAAAATCGGGAATCCTCCGCCACATCATTGCCTCAGAAGGAAACAAATATCGCCTCCGCCAACTATGCAAAAATTAAATTTCTATGAAATACCGAAAGATGTATGATCAGAAAGCACATGCTCTAGACACAAAAATAAACCCTTAGATAAGAAAAAAAGTCCATTTTTTTTATATAAATAGTCAAGTCATTACATGGAAGTTTGAAAAAGAAAACTAAAAATAACAAAATATAGAATAACCAAACACGACCGAGTTCTATTTTAACTCCTTCTCACATTTCTTGATAGCAGCAAACCAGCGGAGATGCACCTCTTGAACTTCCTCGTGACCGGCGGCTAGATCTTCACCATCAATCTCGAAAGAAAGTTCAGCGGAAGCAACAGTACATCAGAAGAGAGCTTCTTACAAATATCAGAATGACCATCAGCATCAGTCAAAGCCTCAGCGGCAAAAATAAACTTGTTCGCATATCGAAACTCCGCTTCAATAGTATCACAATATTCCGCCTCAAGTTTTGCAATATGAGCCTTTGAACGCCAAAGATCCTGTCGGACATCATAGTAAGTCTTGGTCGGTTCCTTGACCTTCTTCGATGGAGGAGAGCCACCAAAGGAAGAACTAGACGAAGAAAGGGGGGTAAAATCAAAACCTTTCCTCCTCTTAACAAATTCACGAACAACAGCAGCAGAAACCTTGTCACCAGCCATGAGAAGAATTGAAGAAAGAAGAAGAAGATTCTTGGAAAACGAAGATAAAAAAGAAAAAAATTCCGGGGAAGAGGCGATGAAACAACCACTGCTTTATCACCAACAATTTATAGAACACTTAAATCCCGGTAAAAATTCAAAATTACCTCTGGCACATCAACCGACGCCACCTCAGAAGAAAGAAGGTCCGCACCAACGCACCTCGAAGTCATCCGAAGCAACCGACCGAAGAACCAGCCAGCATCAATAGAAGACAGAATCATCCGCGCAAGCATCAGAAGTTCAGCATAACCTCCGACAACCGCAGGTTCATAAAAAAAGAGCAGATTATGGGTGCCATATTTTATGTGTACCATAAAGACCAGCGCAACACCCTCAAGCACACCGATAGAAGGTATAAGGCGCAACAGGAACTAGTGGACCTCACCCGTGGATCATCTATGTAAGCGTAGGACGGATAGTCCTACGCAGCCCCGCGGAGGAATCCCAAGTATAGACCGTCATAGTTGTAATAATACGTAGCCAGCTCAGTAGTACAGGATCACTGGGGAATCTACCAGTGATCCCTATAAATGTAAGATTACTTCCCTTAGAGAAAAGGAAGGATCAGGAATGATCAAGAAGGAAGAGGTCAACACATAATAGAGCAAACCATTCTGATAACATAACTTAACTTCTCTCTTTCTCCTTTGGAGTCTCTGTTGGCTAGTCCGTTATACCATTGGAGTTGTTCCTGCCTTTTGCGGAACCTCCATTGGGGACTAGTCTTCGTATATTGAATGTGAGTAGGCAAGTTCTCGGGGTAGTTGAGCCTTGTAAATTTCTAGCAGCTACATCACTTGGAGGTCTTAATTCGGTCTCAACTACATCCCAATCTGAAGTCTGATAATAATAACCAAGTGTTCATAGCGGCTTAATACTCTGCGGTGTACAAACTGGACGAGGTCCCGGGGTTATTCTGCTGGATTGCGGTTTCCTCATTAACAAACTTCTTGTGTCTTACTTTCTTTACTTTCGGCACTATAATTCTCCGATATTATAATAGAGTAAAAGCAAGTTGTACGTTATTATTAACCTGCAGTTAATTCCTAATCCTCTAGAGAGATTCATAAAGATTTTTCTTTGTTAGAATTAGTCTTTACGACTCGACTCAGGTTAAGGCTTGAAATTTGTTTTTTGTGATCGTCCAAGTTCTTCCATATAATTCATGAACTAAAAAGTTGGTGATGTATTTGGGTACTCCTGCTTTTTCAGGTTGGATCTACAGAATTTGGAGAACTTGGATGTGGAAGGTGATAATGTAACTATGAAAGATTTTCAAGAGACTACTGGTAAAGAAAATGGACCAGTTGGTAGGAGAGGTGCCACTAGTTCTCAAAGGAGTTCTAACTATCCAACTGACTCTGAGTTGGATGGAAACGATACTGATCAGTTGTTGTTGGACACTGAAAAAGGACTACTTGATGATGAGTCTGGTGACCAGAATGATGGACTTACTCTAGATGGTGATATCTATAGCGATTCTTATGCGTTGAATAGAATTGTAAATGCTTGTTATTTTAATTAAGAGTTTAGGCATTGAATATTATTTTATTTCGTATAAGATAGTTCTGTTAGAGCTAGAGATATTATTATAAACTGAATTTTATTTTCTTAGAATTGTAATATGCTTGTTGATTACAGGTACTTAATAAATCAAGCATAATCTTAATTAGATATCATTATAATTTGAATTTTTCTATTATAACATTTGTATACATTTGTATCTCTAGGAAATCGGAAATAAGGTTCCGGGAGTTTCTCTGAGATTTCACCGAGAATCTCATCGAGATAAACCTATCCTACTGACCCAGTTCTCGATAAATACGACCGAAACCGAACTTAACTACATTGGTTGGAATATAAAATAAGGGCAAAAGTTGAGTTAAAATTTCTGGTGGCATACAACGGATAAAAACAACACCCAAGAAATAAACACATCACAGTTGTTTTCATCTGTATCGTTGTATTTATTGTAATCGGAAATAGAGAACCGTTTCAAAATCAAAGTTACTAGTTTTTCTTTTCTTTCTCTTCTCTAGAGCTCCTTCTCAAAACCAAAAATACTCTCACCGCCATTAACTTTTATTGTTCAGGTCTGGCCCATTTTGGGTCCGATCTGAGCAGATTTCTTCCATTTTGTTGATAGTTAGAAGTTTAGATTAAGTTTGTTTAAGTTTTTGCTTCGCTCTCCATTACTTTTAGGAGATTTGCATGGTATTTTTGTGGGCTTTTTGCCCTTTTTGTTTATGTCTTCTCCTTTATGGAGATTCTTTATGTGCTTTCATGGGTGATTTTAGTGGAGAATTTGAGTGGAAGTTCAAGTATGATGATCAAGATTCAAGACTTTGAGCATATTACTCTCTTTTTATGAGAGAATCTCTTTCTCTAGGAGAAAATACTCCATCAAAATGGTTGGATTATAATCCAAAAACCATTCCTTCGATCGTCGGATTGCTTAATACTCTTGTTGGTGTTACTTATTTTCACGGAATGCTCCAAGGCCAGTTCCTATGGGCATAGAAAAACACAGTTTATCAGTGTTTAGGCTGGCTATGGACCCAGCAAACACCCCAAACGACGTTGCAAAGTTGCAAATTTGCAACTTTGCAACGTCAGACAGAAATAGTATCGTCGATGGAAATTCCATCGACAGATACAATTTCCATCGACGTCGATGGAATTCGTGTCGACGACTGTATTTCTGTCGACAAGATTAGGCTCATCCAACGGCCTATATTTGACTCCTCAATTCTATATAAACTCAAACTTGGTCTTCACTTCATTCACTCACAACTTAGTTCGATATTTCTGAAATCTTCTCTCGACTTCATCCGATTAATCGATTTTTTTTTGTAAATGTCAAATCCATCATCTTCCCAAGCCGCTCGGTCATCACATTCACCTCCACCATCTTCTCCTCCAAACTTTATTTTACTCGGTACTCCTCCGGCATCACCTAAATTTCGAAACGTAATGGGAAAATTAGTCCATAACTACTACTACACTGAACCTTCATCGGAAACTCCTCCTTTATTCACTCTTCCTCAATTTAAGAGACTATATCCTACTCCTCCTAGACACTATGGTAACCCAACAGTTAAGCAATGCAAACCTTCCACAACTTCTTCTTCGTCATCTAAAAAAAAACTGCACCGAAAAAACCAGCAAATCCTCTACATTCATTACCAGATGCACCAAAACCTCGTCCTAAGTTTACGTGGGATGAAGATTTATGTCTTTGTACAAACTATATGATTTTCTATCCCACCCCGGACGATATAAAACGAAATCGGGTTAAAGTAAATGAACCAATGTTGTGGACTACTGTCACTGCAGAATTCAAATTAGATAGAAGTACTTCCAAAGTTGAGCGTGATCTGAATACGTTGTGGTCGCGTTGGAGCAAAATACACCAAAGAGTCCACGATTTTATGCACATGGGGAGAATGATCAAAACACATCATTTTCCGGGAGATACCGATGATGAAAATCATGGCAGGACTTTGAAGGAATGGCAACGATGTAAAGGAAAGAAATTCAAGTACGAACGACATTACCGTGTCCTCGAAACTTTTCTTGTTAATCGTTATGTGGGTTGATGAGAAGAGTTCGTCGAAGACAGTATTAAATAAAGTGTCTTATGTTCTGGCCTAACGCAGTCGTTTATCTTTGGTAAAGGTCGAACTACCGCAACAACGGGCGCCTGACCTTTACCAAGATAAATGACTATGTTAGGCCAGAGCATAACAAAGGCTTGTTTTATGTTGCATTGCACCGATGCAAAACCATCAACGTGGCAATGGTACACGATAAAACAGCGAGCATTGCAAATTTTATCGTGTACCATTGTCATGTGATGTTTTTGCTTGTGCAGGATTTGTTCGGCCGATTCAACGACTTCAGTGCTAGGATTTTCAACCCAGTATTTTTTTTTTTTTTTGCATCGCATTGATGCCAAAACATAATAAGGTAATGGTAGGGGAGAAAACAACAAGGACTGCAAGTGTTTTCTCCCGTACAATTACCCATTATGTTTTTGCATGTGCAGGAGGATTTGTTCATGGGCACATTCAACGACTTCAGTGCAAGGATTTTCAACAGTTACGTTAAGCCACTTCGTGGATAGAAAAGCCGAGTACATCGTTTATTTGAAATTCAAATTACATTACATTACATAATTAAAGCCGATTTTGTTAGTTATGTTTGTTCTAGCCCACCTAGAAAAATCCTGGTAGACTTTGTCTCAACACGCGGTAGCAACTCCATAATGCAAACACCCTTCGCTGCTCTAAATTATAGAGGGATGATGCCATAGCTTCCTGCAGATTTACAAATTAAATTATGAAGTAGCCATACAAAATCAACCAAATAAATTTAGAATACAAAAAATACTAACGACTTGTTCTTCATCCCATCCCCATTGTTCTTCGGCGACTTGACGCACGTAATTTCCAAGTATACGACAATCATTCAGGATCCTTCCGATTCTGACTCTTGTGCCAAAACTCGTATGCCTGCCAAAACTTGCATGCCTAAACTCTTGTGCGTCTGGTACACGAACGGAGACGAAAGCATTGATAAGAGCAAGATCATCATCGGCTTCAGTAAACTGCGAACCCATATTGATTTGATTGCTTTTTTTTAAAATATGTTTATATAGAAAGGATTCCAACATTCATCGTATTTCTTAGAATTTTTACAGCATCATATTTCTTAGATATTTTACATCATATATTTGCACTAACTTAAAGGGGCTTGTTCTCTAGGTTCCATAAGAATCTAATACATAAAAATCGACTTGGCGAAAAATCTCTGCCTATCTTCAAACACTTGTTTATCTTCTTCAGGAACTTCAGTTTGTTGCTCTCTTAGTATATTTGAACCCTTATTGAATTTTTTCAACTGAAGCAACTTCCATCCGATACGTTCTTTGTATGATTGTCCTGGATTTTTTCCAGTTTTAATAATTTTCAAGTTACCTTTCGGTTGCACTTTCATATTTTGTTTGCCTTTTGCTTGAACTCTCAAATTTTCCTTGCCTTTTGCTTGAACCCTTCTTTGCCTTCTAGCTGGAACCTTGATCTCGTTCATTTCCAAAACTTGAATTCTCCTATGTTTTTTGGATTCCTCTATTTTTTGTATCCCTCGCAGTATCTTTTTTCAGCGGCCTCTCTTACAACTCCGGACCAGTCAAGAAATTTGGATGTTTCTCCCATTTTCAAAACAGAGTGAAAAAGAACGGAAGAGAGTAGAAAAAGAACAGAAGAGAGTAGAAAAATTTTGGTGTGATTTTTGATTCAAGTTTTACCGCATTTTATAGCGGTAAAATTCAAAAATATTACTTTTTGTAGATGGAAAAACCATCGACGATGGAAATTCCATCGACATCGATGGAAAAAATGTCGACACCACTGCCCCATTTTGGGTTTGCTAGTCCACCTAGGATTGCAAAGGGGCACATTTTCTAGGTTCCATAGGAACCGCCTAAGTTAGTACCTTTTTTTATTGTATTTTGAACTTATCTTGATGTTTTTGAAATCCATATAATCTCTATTTATTTTTATTTTTTTTTGATTTTGACACAGTATGTAATCTCTATTTTATCATGAATGGAATTCAATGAGATTTATCAAAAAAAAAAAAAAAAAAAATTGTTTCATAGTTTTGATCAACAACCATACATCAAACTTTTTATTTTGATTATAGTTCATTGGGCCCAAATCTCTAAGTTGGCTGCCGAAACAATATTGTTTTTTTTTTTAAAGTAAGGCCTGCTTTTATTTAGATATAGTAAAAGTTACATTCAGAGTGTTCCACCACTCCAAAAGGATGTACATGCCAACGGTCGATGCAGTAAAATGTAAAAGTAGAGGACCATGGGAGCTGAAGAACCAAACAACAACCAACTAAAAAGAGAGGCCATGATGCAAACAGCAGCAATGACATGAATGTCAAAGTACTAATGCTGGCCGACCATCCACAAGAATGGCCTGATATTTTTGAGTAACCAGGACAACACATGATGGCTAACCAGAACAGCCTATGCACCCCTTTGAAGGACAAAGGATAATCCAAGTAACTCGAGTAACCAAAGCAATCACACCCAGCTCCATCTCCAATCCTCGTCTCCCACCATTGTAGCATCATTGTGTTGAACCAACAAGTAGGGCACACTAATCCAAGCAGGCTAAGTACAAACAGAACTAACAACAACCCAAAAACACACAAAAAAACTTGAAAGGTAGCAAAAGCAAAATCCAGAGGCACCACCATCCACAGCAAGCAGCCAGAATTCATCCTGTCAAATCTCCAAACCAGTTGCATTAAATCTGAATTGGTCATCCCACCACCATGTGGCCAACCGACGTAATCTGTCTGAATCGTAGATCCCAAGGGTTATGTCAACAGACCAAAAGAATATCTCGAAAGTATATCTTGGATGTGGATGATGACAATTTAATCAACGCCTTATCAACTAAACCATTTAACTGTCAGTCATTTGAGAAGGACCGTTACACTTTATATGATAGTAAACTAATGCCTTTAATTAGGGCTTTCTGGTTTTGCTTCCCTTCGCTACCAAACAATATGGTGGGTTTCGTGGACAAACAAGCAACATAGAAGATCACACGTTATCAGTGGCGTCATTTCACTTTGTTAAATTTCGTCACACAATTGATATTATCTTCTTTAAATGTTAAAACTACAATTATCTCCTCTTTGTTTATGTCCAACCCAAATATTCCCAATAATGGTCTTTCCCTTAATTTCTTGTCTACTGCTAACAGCTGCCCATTTTTGGCAGCCCCAAAACGGACCATGACTTGGCGGGAGAGATAAAGAGAGTAGAAAGAGGTAGAGAAAGAGAGAGGGGGTCACTTGCATCATTAAACTCCATCCCCTATTAATCCAACGGTGGTGAGAGAGCCACATCAGCAGCCACATCATGGTCCATTTTTGGATAGGCAAAAATGGGCCGCCTGTAGCTGTTTTGTTTCCGATTTGCTCCATAAAAACTCCTGTTTTTTTTTTGTTTTTTTTTATAAAAAAGGGCTGAAGATTTTATTGAAAAAGAAAAAGGGATGTAAAAACAACAACTTGAGACAGACCCTCAAGCCAACAGTTCAAATAAACAAATTACACTGTGATTCTAAGAAATGCCCATCACAGCTTCCTAACTAATAATTAGATTCCTAAAATCATAGTGTTTGAACCA
>JAJJMA010301049.1:0-29811 GCA_023529015.1 Papaver nudicaule | reverse complement strand
TTGATGATAGTCTCTGCATCATTGCCTTTCTTCTTACCCATCACTCTAGCATTCCTCTCCTTCCAGATTGCCCAAATAACAACATGTGGAATGATGCTCCAAACCCTCCTACTTAGTGTAGACTTCCTGATCACAGGCCAATTCTGAAGCTGTTCCATCACAGTGCTTTGTTGAACCCAAACATCTTCAAATGAGCTGGAGAAGAAGTCCCATATTTTCTTTGCAAACACACAGTTGAGAAATATATGAGACACACTCTCATCAAAGTTATTACAAAAGCAGCAATTAGTCTCATCAATCTCACACTTCCTCCTGATCAAATTATCCACTGTAGGAATTGCATTGTGGACAACAAACCAGCTGAATAATTGAGCCTTCCTAGGCACATGTTTTTTCCATACACATTTCAATTCATTTGCATGGTTTAAAGGGTTGTTCTTCATAAGCCAGTTGTAACCATGTTTAACAGTATATTCAGAATCAGGGGAGCAAGTGATACTGTCAGAAACATTGTTTAGAGATGGAGTGTTACCCAATATAGTCAGCAGATTTGTGAGTTCAGCTACAGCTTCATTTGATGGTGCTCTAGTCAGTTGAATCCTCCATCTCCCATTGTGAATGAGATCAGCTACAACAACATTCTTGTTGGAAGCAGCTTTGTAAGCTTTCTTATGTGTTTGACATAATGGAGAGTTCCCCTTCCACTTGTCATGCCAGAACCTGACATTCCTCCCACAGTTAATGTGTGTTTCTGCCATCATCTGGAATACTACTTTCTCATTCTGAATGCCCCTCCAAAAGCCCCCTTGTACTCATTTGGCCACACATTATCTGGATCTGTCTTGGTCTTCAGTTGAATGGTTCTTCTCCACATTGCTTCTCTCTCTGTGTGATATCTACTGCTCCATTTTGCAAGGAAGACCTTGTTTGTTGTTCTTAAATCTCTTATTGCCACACCACCCAAAGCTCTAGGTCTACTTAGCTTTTCCCACTTGACCCAGAAAATTTTCTTCTTTTCTCTTTTGCCCCCCCCCCCATACACACACACAAAAACTCTCTCATTATTCTTTTAAGCTTCTTTTCCACAGAGACAGGTAGTTGCATCATGGACATAAAGTAAACAGGTAAGCTCATAAGAGCACTGTTTATGAGTTCAATCTTAGCTGCTCTGGCCAGGAATCTAGTCTTTCACTTTGCTAATTTCTTGTTAAACTTATCCACAATGCAGTCCCAAACTGTTGTTTGTTTTGCAGTGCTGCCAAGTGGGATACCCAAGTAAGTGATAGGCAACTTCTCCACCTTGCAGTGTAGGACGGTAGCCAAGTCATTGATCTTATTATCAGCTCCTATGCTTATGACAATGCTCTTCTCTAAGTTCACTCTCAACCCTGTGATGGCTTCATAGACTTGAAGTACTATGACTAAATTTTCCACATTCTCCTCATTGACATCTAGGAAGATGAGAGTGTCATCTGCAAACTGCAGATGAGTGACATTTAACTCAGAGTTTATGTTGAAGCCTGAAATCATGTTGAGCTCTTCAGCTCTAAGTAGCAATTTGGTTAGCACCTCAGCCACAAGTATGAACATGAATGGTGAGAGAGAGAGTCACCTTGTCTCAATCCTTTCTGGTGTCTAAATTTTTCAGTAGCTCCTCCATTAACCAAAACTGAAGATTGGGCTGATGACAAACACCAATATATCCATCTTCTCCACTTGAGCCCAAAACCAGTAGCTGCCAATAGACTATCTACACAAGACCAACTTACATTATCAAAGGCCTTTTCAATATCCAGCTTGCATAAAATTCCAGGCTTCATGGCTTTGAGTCTAGCATCTATAAATTCTCCAGCAACCAAAATGCCATCTTGAATCTGCTTACCCTTAATAAAGGCTCCTTGGTGCTCAGAGATTAGCTTGGGAATGACAAATTTGAATCTTGCAGCAAGAATCTTGGATATTATCTTGTATACACATCCAACAAGACTAATTGGTCTAAAGTGCTGAGGAATAGAAGACTCTTCTCTCTTTGGAATGAGACTAATGAAGGAGCAACTAGTTCTCCAATTCAGTCTCTCTTCCTCAAAGAATTCAGTAATTACAGCCATAAGATCTTCTTTGATTATGGACCATGCAACTTGAAAGAACTCCATAGGGTAACCATCAGGCCCTGGAGATTTGTTCTTTCCACAGCTCTTGATTGTCATCCATACTTCCTCCTCAGAAATAGGTCTCTCCATCCATTGCTTTTCTTCTTCAGAAATTTTGTTAAACACATCCTGGTTCATTCGAGGTCTTATAGGATGTTCTTCAATGAATAAATTTGAAAAGAAATCAGTGAACTCTTTCTTGATTGAAATTGTCCACACCCCCTATGGTAAGCTTATGAACTGTGTTCCTTCTTCTCCTCCCATTAGCCATTTGATGTAGATACCTAGTGTTGGAGTCACCAAATTTTAAATGCTGAGTTTTTGCTCTTGCAGCCCATTTCCTATGTTCATCAACTCTGAGTTGTTTGAGTTCCATCTTCTTTTCCACTCTCTCCACAAACTCCTCAGTTGAGAGCTGACTTCCTTCTTCTTTCTTATTTAGGAGATCAATGCAGGCAATTAGTACCTCCTTTTTCCTTGTAACATGACCATAGTTTTCCTTTACCCATCTCTTTATGAAGAATTTCAGGTTTTGAAGTTTCTTGGAGAAGATAAAGCTAGGAGAGCCTTTGTACTTCATTGAGATCCACCACACTGCAAGGTTTTTTAAGAAGTCTTTGTGAAGAAGCCATTAACTCTCCACCTTGAAAGGAATAAAACTTCTAATTATGGTACCAGTAGAGAGCATTGTTTGTGCTACATTTAGGAATTTGACTTCAAAGGCAGGAGAGACCAAGAACCTATCCAATCTGCAGAGAATTGGGTGTTCTTGCATGTTGCTCCAAGTGAACAGTCCACCCCCAACTGGAAGATCTAAAAGATCAAAGTTATTCATGAAATTATTAAATAGTTTCTTCCCTAACTTTGAACCTCCAGCTTGGTTCCTCTCCCAATTCCTTCTCACTGCATTGAAATCCCCTGCAATGATCCAAGCATCTGAACACCAACCTGTTAAGCACACCAAACTCATCCCAGAATTCAATTCTTTCATCATCTTCACAAGGGGAGTGGACATTGGTCAGTGTCCACTCAAAGCCATCATCCTTATTAATAAACTTGTTGCTAAGTGTACTAGCAGAGTACTCTTCATCAATGAAATCTACTTCTTCAGAATTCCATATTGTCAACATGCTCCTCTTTAATCCTTGTGAAGGTATAACACTCCATCTACATTTGTCACTTCTCCACAGATTCTTGACAAACCAACTAGTAATCACAATCATCTTTGTTTCTTGAATGACTACTGCAGTAGGCTTGTGAGTCTTTATTAAGTCTTTTAGGTTATCAATTTTATCCATGCCGCTCAACCCTCTAGCATTCCAAGAGATGACTTTAACATACATTAGTAACCATCAATTCCCCATCCACAAAACCTGTTGCATCATTGATAGTTGACTTCAACAAATAGCTGACATGTCTCTCAATAATTTTTGCAAACACCCTCTGCGCATGCAAATTGCTTCCAACACTATGTGCTCCCAGATTGGTACAAGCCTCCATGAGCAATTCCACCGTGTTTGATATGGAATCAATATGATGAATTGTCTTGTTGAGGTCAGGGACATCCCCATTCTCAATTTCAGCCGCCTCAATAATTTGAATATCTGAGTCATTGGGAGCAGCTGAAAATGGAACAATGGGAAGATATGAATTACCAGCACCTTGAGAATCATCTGCATGCCTTGAATTAGAACATTCCCCTCCATCTAGATTCGCAGTTCCAATCTCATCCTCCAATTGTAGCTGTGTGTTTTTGCCTTTCTTCTTTGCCTGGAACTTCTCGAATAGTTCTCTGATTCTGTTGGAATTGGGTTTAAGGCTTGGTTGTATCTGGAAAAATCTATTAATTGAAAGCCCTTGAGAAGATGTTTCCCACCCACAAAAAAATCCACCCCTTTTCAAATTTAAGATATTATTATTCCTGGCACGTGCGTACCCCACCCCCTGAATCAGACCTGACTCAGTCGTCTGGTTGCTGGTCTTGTCTGTACCCTGAATTTCAAAATTATTTGTATGGCTTTCGAATATTCGCTTGAGATTCGAATATTCCTTCTGAGAGGGCTGCCGGATCTGCCGGAAGAACACCGCCCATTCAAACGCCAACACTCTTTCTTCTCCGTCGATGGTAACCTCCATAGATAACGGCATCTTTCTGACATCTCCTTTCACTGCTATTCTGCACACCTCTGGATTCCGTGCCAGTGTTTCACAATCAATTTCTCCTAAACCATTCGGTTAGCAATAACATTGAAATTGTGCACAAACCAATTTTTAACCGGTAGACCTTTGATGTTAACCCAATACTCACAGGCATTTAAAGCGCTACCTTCAATGAACTCAGTACTTGTAATCTCCCTTTTAATGGTTATTTCCGTACCACTAAAATTCCAGCTCAAAGGTTTCCAAGTACCCCTCCATTCATCATCATTTTCAGGTGAAAATTACGCCTTAGTACTGCTTATGATGTTGATTTTTAGAAATCTCCTCCATCCTAGCTTTTGGACCACCTCTTTCGCCACTTTCCCCCAAGAAAGAGTACCCTTTTTGATGATTGTGACAATCCTCTCTGCTCTGTTAGGAACTGTACTGCAAGGAATATTTGGGGATGGGAAATCATTAGACAAGGGTATTTTCTGAGTTGGGACCGGTTTTGCTCTGATGATATAATGAATACACTCCCCAAGATTCCACCACCCCCTACTTTCCTCTCCCTGAGGAATACAGATGATTGCATTCCTCATCTTGCTGTTATCATATCTTGTGAGTTTAAGGAATCTCCCCTTCTGGTTTTCTTTGAGCTCCAAGAGAAAGGAGAAAACCCCATCACGCCGATTCCACCTCAACTCACTAGGTTTGATTATTCCAGATAAGATCATCTCCAAGAGATTTCTCAACAATACAGGAGTTTCAGAAAACAAAAAATCCCTGAACTTTCCCCCCCCCCCCCCCCCGTCTCTTTCTTCCATATTGATTCCTTCTAATTTCCCCAGAGAGATTCTGGAAACCTCAATGGTTTTCCATTCAACTTGAAAAATTTGGAAATATTACCTGAGTTCGCCATCCGAGCCGAGTCGCCGATTCGCAGACCAAAAGAGAGAAACAAGTTTCAACAACTTTCTTCTTTTCCTATAAAAACTCCTGTTGCATGTCCTTGACTCCTTGCATGTGAAAAAGAACACCAAACACTTACCTATCGTTCCAATGTGAAAACATCCTCGAATATTATAAAAAAATAACCCATAATCTTAGAGTTGGACCTAATGTGCTGTAAGATAATTATTGGGGATCCTAGATCCTTCAACAACCATTGTTTTCTAAATCAAAATGATTCCCTTTCTGGCAGTGTTAGACTACCCGGTTTTTGCATCTTTTGTAAAACAAAGCATCTTGAGGTTATGTCTACTGAAGAAAATTCAGAAATGGTTGAGTTATCTACTCAACTATCAAAGCAACTCACAATCCCCTCGGATGAACCAGTAGTAGTTTTAATGGAAAAAAGCATCACGATTGATTCACCTAAAATCGGCTGGAGTCTGACTATGCTGGGAAGAATAGTGCTGGATATGAATGTTGGTCAGTGGGAGTTTATTAACCAAGTTCGTGCTGAATGGGGTCTAGCAAAGACTCCTATCATTTCTCCGTATAAAAGAATGAAGTACAACAACATGTTCATACTGAAATTCCATAATGAAGCTGACTTCTGCAAAATATGAGACTTCAAACCTTGGTTTACTAGAGGAAGCTTAATTGTGCTGCACTCAATTCCAGAAACAGGTATACCTCTAGATGGAAGCATGAACTTTGAATGGGAATTGTTTTGGTTAATGGCTATAGATGTCCTAATAGAATATATCACAAAAAAGGGTATGGCTAATATTGGTCTCCCTGCTGGAACATATCAGTTCCATGATCCAGAGTTTGGTAGTAACATGTTAGAGAAAAAAAATGTAATGGTTAAGACTTTTGGTCAACCTCAGGGAGAAACTAGCAAAGGAAATGGTAGAGTTGTCTGAAGAGGGAATGAAAAATATTGTGAAATACAAATGGGATAAATTGCCAGACAATATCTGTCTTGTATGCAACATTATTGATCATCCAGAAGAAAAATGTCAAGGAACATCCAACACTTGGATCAATCCTAACAGACTCTTGACGGAAAAACAGAACACAAGTCAAGGGTTACATAGTTTAAAAGGAGCAGACGAAACTGTGAAACAAGATGAACTCTTGACTGAAAAACAGAACACAAGTCAAGGGTCACATAGTTTGAAAGGAGCAGAAGAAACTGTGAATCAAGATGGATTCTTGACTGAAAAACAGAACATAAGTCAAGAGTCGCAGGGTTTGAAAGGAGCAAATGGAAATGTGGTGCGGGTTACTCCCCTTGTGCTGAAAGGAGCAGATTTGCCAAGGGAGGAAGGAAGATCTCATGGTTTGAAAGATGCAGCTAGAGCTATGAGAGGAGATTCTGAAATGGAGGGAATGAAAGGAGCAGTTTCCCAAGGAAGACTGCTACAGCTAAAAGATAACCCAAGAAACTCTGAACAAAGTAACAGGAATGAGGGTGTAGAAATGGAAGGAGCAGACCTGCACACAAATAATGATGTCAAGATGCTTGAGATGGAAGCAATTAAATTAGGGAAGCATAAAGATAAGATAGGTGCTACAAAGCTTTCAACAACTCAGAAGCTTAAAGCACCTATAACTTCACATCAAACTAAGGTTACGGACATGAGCATGTTGATTGAGCCAAGGCACATCAACAAAGGTGTGGTGCTGAAAGAAGGTGAAGAATTTGACACTCTTAATCCTAAAAATTTTACTGAAATTATCAAGATGGTAGATTACCCAACCACCTTTCATCAACTCCACAACCAGATTCAAGTACCTAACACCTCTGCTCCTATACACAATCCTAATGTTACCAGAAAGAGAGGTTATAAAACAACACAAAAAACCCTCTCTGCACCACAGTCCATAGCAAAAATTACTGATCATTTCAACCATGAGGTTACCAGTAACAAAAGAAAAAGTGAGGAGGCATCTTTGGCCTTAAGTGATAACCAATTGAAGAAACCTCTTCTGAAGATAACAGATGAACCAGGGCAACATCTTATGGATACTGATACCTAATTCAATTCCATATGGACACTTCTGATCCTAAATCTCGCACTACCAAAACCAATATACAAGAAAAAGCTTCGTTCGACCTCAACTCAGTCTAAAGCAGCACTCAAGGAGGCAACATCAAGCCTACTACTCCTCATCTGATCACCATCAACAGCAACACTGAAGAGGGAAATGGACGCCCAGAAGGAAATACTGCCAGCTCTACTACCCATAGGCCTCAGGTATGCCGTTTCAAAACTCATTTGCTTGTTCTGTTAAACCATCTACACTCTTTCATTGTCATCACTCTCATTGATCAAAATGCTATGTCTGCTCTTATTGCCTTATTCAAATTTCACATATTCAATAACCACTATCAACACCACTCGAGTAATCTCAAAATGCTGGCATGGAATTGCCAAGGCCTTAGGAATGACACAACACAATCTTATCTTAAAGATCTTGTTAACCAGCATGATCCTCACATCTTATTTCTAAGTGAAACCAAGAATCTAGGAAACTTTGTGGTGCCATGCATGATTAAGTTGGGATTTAAATTTTGGTTTGTTGTAGACCCGATTGGGCAATCAGGGGGTCTTTGTGTTTCTTGGAATCAGGGTTCTAATATAAGAATAGGGGTCTCTTGTTCTAAATTCATAAACTGTTATATCACTGATAACATCTCCAAAAAAGAAACTTTGATCTCTTGTGTTTATGGCCCTTCTAATTGGCACGAAAAACTCCATTTCTGGAAGTATTTCGCAGATAAATCTGGTACCATTGTTGATAACTGGTTAGTTATTGGGGATTTGAATCTTACTCTCCATCAGCATGAAAAGAAAGGTAGTGGTGCTTTCAAAAACAGTGAAGCCATCAAAATCAAAGATCTTCTGTAGATTGCGGATTTAAATGATATTGGCTACTTAGGTTATACTTATACTTAGTCTAATCGTCGGAAAGACGATGAGCTTACCCAAGCCAGACTCGATAGAGGTCTAGCTAATTGTAGCTTGTTGAATGATAACAACCAGGCTACCATCAATCATTTGATGCCCCTTGGCTCAGATCACAACCCTATTTTGCTAAATAGCAATAATCCGCCTTCTCCTAGCTTTAAACCCTTCAGAGTCCTAGCCATCTGGTTGAAGGAGCCAGCATGCAAGCAGTTGATTCAGGATTCGTGGAATGAGCCAATGGATGGTAGTACTGCTCTTAAATTGGCGGGCAAGCTATAAAGAGCTAAGCATAGGATTAGATTGTATAACAAGTACACTTTTGGGGATATTAGAACCAACATTAGTAAAGCTAAAAATCAACTTCAATTAGCTTACAATAGTGGTAATCTAACAAACAGGAGTAGAGTCATCAGGGAAAAGGAAAAATGCCTCTCTTACTGGTACAAAGTAGAAGAAAGATATTAGAAGGTTAAAAGTGGGGATAGTGAGCTACACCTAGGGGATTGTAACACAGGCTATTTTCATAAGAAGGCGGTCAACAGGTATAGGAGAAATAGGATAGACACTCACAAAGACAACAATGGGGTTTGGGTTGAAGGTAAGGATAAATTAGCTTCTTTAGTCACCAATCACTTCAGAGACATTGCAACCACAGCCTCTCCTCCGGGTGACAGTGAGTATCTTCAGCTCATTCAGAGGGTTATGAACCATGAAGATAACAACATGCTCACTAAAACTCCCTCTCTTGAGGAGGTCAGGTTAATAATCTTCTCTATGGCTCCGGATAAGGCCCCTGGTGTTGATGGTGGTTTTTGGCGAGGAGGTCACATGAGTAATTTCACATCAATTTCTGGCATCCTGGAATAGCTCGAGATAAGGTATGAATTTATTTTTACAATAGGGATAAGATATTTTGGTTGCCATTAGCCATATGTTGATATCTCACAACCCTAGCCTAGTAGCATGGTCCATATCCCTAGCCTATACATAAAAATACCTACGCATGCGCATTAGCCTAGCTCATGCTCGAGCCAAACCCTAGGCAATTCATGCCACAAGCTTTTGGATGCTCACGGCCACACCTTGGCTTAGCTTTGGGTGTCCACGACCAACTCCTTGGCCTAGCTTTGGATGCCCACGCCACTCCCTTGGCCTAACTTTGGGTATCCACATCTTTTATCTCGCCTAATCTTTGGATGCCCACGGCATTCTCCTTGCCTTAGTCTTTGGAGGCCCGCCCACGGCCTTTCCCTACCTTAGCCTTTGGATATCCACGCCTTTAGCTTGCCCTAACCTTGGATATACACGATCATTAGCTTGCCTTGGCACTTGGATATACACGGCCATTCCTTGGCCTGATTTTGGATATACACGACCATTCCTTGGCCTGATTTTGGATATACACGGCCATTCCTTGGCCAAATGTTTGGAGGCCCAAGGTTGTGCCTTGGCCAAACTATTTGGGTGTCCACTCCACCTTCCCGCCATCTTCTTGGATGCCCACGGCGTCTCCCTTGCTTAATCTTTGGGTGTCCGCGGCTACTCTTTGGCCAAAGTCTTTGGATGCCCATGTCATCCCTTGGCCAAATATTTGGAGCCCCACGACCGTGCCTTGGCCAAATATTTGGAGGCCTTATGGTCATGCCTAGCCTAAATTATGGGGGCCTTATGGCTTTCCCTCGCTTAATTTGTGGAGGCCTTATGGCTTCCTCTCGCTTGTACTCATGGAGGTCCATGGCCGTCTTCTCTCTCACGGCTATCTTTGCTCTCTTAGAGCTAGAGTATATATTTTCCTAGCCTCCCCTCTATTTATGGGTCCCACTGATCCAAGTCCTAGAGGATTATGGATTTTATTGAGTCCATAATACTCTAGTTTCCTAATCAAATTCGGAAATCTGGCAGATTACGAATTCCTTTGAAGGATGATTTTTACAGCCCAATCCGTGAACAATTAGGGGGCGCTTCCTTCACGAAAGTTTTTCCTCTGTGAGTCCTCTATAACATACTAAAATTTCGGGATTTTACCGAATATAGGCTGGCCTGGGCGATTTTATGAATAGACGTCGTGCAAGCTGTACAGAAATCTGGAAATAACGTAATGTTATGACTTATCCTTTTATGTCCTATGCCTAACTTCCTAATAGGATTATTATGCTATGCAACATGGCTTATTATTATTATTGTGGCCTATCTTTAGGTCTTGGATTGGCAATGCTTATGCATTCTTGATGATGGCTACGCTGTGATAGCATCATTCGTCTGTTTTTCCTGATTATGGACTTGCTTCTATAAATCGGTGCTATAATTCTTAATCATGGCTCATGGCTATGACTTATATTATTTTGGACATTCATATGTCTTCATTACTCAGAGAATTGGTGCATTACATGCCACAAGCCAATTTCTCATATTTATGGCAAATCGAAAGTCGTATTCACTTGACTATTGCCACAGAGAGTTGCTGAAATCCTCTCAGTCTAAACGACGATTGCATAGCTCAATCCTTAGACTTATCTTATCTTATCAGTCTAAATGGCGGTTGCATGGTTCAATCCTTAGACTTATCTCATTGGTTTAAATGGCGATTGCCCGGCTCAATCCTTAGACCAAATCTCAAAGAGATATACAAGCTTATTGCTTAATCTCTATCTTTATGCAAAGTCCTGAGTTTACCAGTAATTGGTACGACTTGCACCTAGTCATCTTTGACTTAACAAATATTTAACAAATCTTACGAGAATCAAGATTAGTTACATGGGGGGATATTCTTTCGGGTTTTGGTTTGGCGGTCTACGGCACGTGTGATTGCAACGGCTCAATCACTCAACGGGAAAGACACTAGGTCGTGTGAACGTTGCTGGAAAGATGGGATAAAGTAGTGGGTTGTTAGTCTTCCCTATTATTAGGCGCAAGACTCTTAACAACTGACCCCACTCACTCCTCACTCCCACTCTTCCACTTCTTCCACTTCTTACGAGATCGGTTAGGATTGCTATTACTATAAATAGGTCACTCGACCAGTTTGGAAAAACAGTTCAAGTTCAGCAAGAACAAACAGTTTAATTCAGTGCAAGTTCAATCAATCAATCTTATCGATAATTGATTAACTCTTCTCATTCAGCATTTAATATCTAGTGAGAACTGAATATCCATTCTTTTAGCAATATCAATCTCAACATCACAGAAAATCATAGCAATTCTCTGATCTCATCTTTCTCTGCTTCCCTCCCTAAACCAACCCTATATCCTCTTCTTGTAACTGAAGCAATACTCGAACGACCATTTCTTGGTTTAGGCGAGTCTTGTTTGATCTTGACCTCTCGAATACCATTACAACTTCTTATTACATCATCACACTTCACACTTTACCCCTCAGATTCTCTTTATTGTTTTACACCTAAAACACCTGGGCCCGACAGATATACACCCAACTTTGTCCAAACTAATTGGGAAACAGTTGGTGTGGATGTTTTCAACATGGTGCACAATTTTTTTATTTCTGGTTTTCTTTTGAAAGAAAACAATGCCACATTTATTTCTCTTATTCCTAAAGTGGAATTCCCACAGTTGGCTTCTGACTATAGGCTTATTAGCCTTTGCAATATAGTGTATAAGGTCATATCCAAACTTGGCTAATATACTTAAGAGTATGTTGCCTAGGATCTTTCTCCGTATCAATCTGCCTTCATCCCTGGAAGGCAGATCTCGGACAATATCATGATTTCTCATGAGATGATACACTCAATGAGAACTAAAAGAGATCTGGGACCCTATATGGGAATCAAAATAGATATGTCTAAGGCCTTCGATAGAGTCGAATGGCCTTTCCTCATTTCTATCATGAAGCGTTTAGGTTTTGATGAGAAGTGGTGTAATATGATCAGTCAATGCATTAACACAGTCACATCTACTATTTTGTTGAATGGTTCGCCTTGCGAGAGATTTACCCCTTCTAGAGGATTGAGACAAGGGGACCCTTTGTCCCCGTATCTCTTCATTATTTGCATGGAAGTGTTGTCTAGAGCACTGTCCTCGGCTGAGAGCAAAAACCTCATTAATGGACTTAGAGTTGGGCCTTCTGCCCCTTCTATTTCCCATTTGCTTTTGCTGATGATCTTTTGATCTTCACAAAAGCAAACAACATAGAGAGCACTAATATCCTTCAGGTGTTTAGTGATTTTAGCATTGCCTCGGGCCAACTTATTAATTTTGAAAAATCAGGGATTTTCTTTAGCACCAACACCACCCCTGCGGCCATTGATGATATCATTGGTATTCTTGGTGTTAAGAAAATCCCAATTAATGATAAGTATTTGGGCAACCCACTCTTTACTCATACCTCGAAAATTAGCTCTTTTCAAAATGTAGCTGATAGAATAGAAAGTAAATTGCAAATTTGGAAAACAAAAATCCTTACAACTGCAGGAAAGGCTACTCTCATACAGACATCTTCCAACACTGTTCCTATCTATCAAATGGCCGTTTTCAGAATCCCGCAAACAATCCTCAAGAGAATTGAGGATCTGAAACGTGATTTCCTATGGGGAAAAGATCCAGAAGAAAGCACTGGGATTGTTCTTAAAGCCTGGGAGGCGATTTGCAAGCCAAAAGATATGGGAGGTTTAGGCTTCTTGAACCTCAAAATCTTCAACGCTGCAATGTTAAAGGAGACTGTAAAACTGTTAAAGGAGCCAAGAGCATTATGGGTCCAAATAATGGAACACAAGTACTTCTTAGGCTAAAACATTCTAGCAGACACCTATTTCTGTCCTACAACTAGGGCTTGGGTGTAGAAAAATATAGTTCAGGAAGTAGGTAACATAAAGAACCATTCTCTTTGGAAGGTGGGCAATGAAAAAAGAATCAGGATTTGGGGGCATAAATGGTGTCCTCATGGTCTAGTCAGAAATAATACCACCATCATTACCATTCCTTGGGTCATTTTAAATGACCTAATGGATTGTAGCTCTGATCCTTGGAGCTGGGACATCAACAAACTTCATCTTTGCTTTGATCAACAAACTGTGGTGCACATCAGCAATATCCTCATTGATAGCCATGAGGAGGATAAACTCACATGGAACCTGGAGAAGAATGGGGACTTCACAACTAAATCTCTATACCAGCACATGATAAGAAGAAACCATGTTCCGAATGCAGAGATGGTGATCTTATGGAAGACGATTTGGGATATGAAAGTTTTACCAAGAGTGAAGACTTTCCTGTGGAAATGTATTCACTCGGCCCTGCCACTGAATGAGAGAATTGGTAGAAAACTTTCATATGTCAACAAAATTTGCCCCAATTGTGGGAAGCAGGATGAGACTCTTACCCATATTTTTCCTTTATTGTGACTTTGCGATTTCAGTTTTTAATGCTTTAGCTATGGATGTTGACAGGGTAAGAAATGGGAATTCTTCATTCCACTCATGGATGTCTGACTGGTTTCGTATAAGACCAACAGAGGCAATACCCAAAATATGGATTCACCTGAAATGATGGCTACTGTAATTTGGGGGATCTGGAAGTCCAGATGTGACTGGACTTTCAGAAAGAAAAAACTGTCAGCTGCAAGTACAGCTAACACCATAATTTCCATGATTAACTCCAATAGAACTATCAACATTATGCACAATGAAACAGGAAATCAAAATATCACAATAGATAATGGCATCCATCAGCCCAACTTTCAAATGTTTACTGTTATAATTCACATTGCAGTCACTTCAATGTTTGATACTCATTCTGCAGCTATTGTCCTCATTAGTTCTGACCATGCAGGAAAAATCATTGGGGCAAAATTGCACCTTGCAGTAGAGAGGGATGGCAACATGGAAATGCAGGCAGCTTCCTCGACAATCAACTGGTTACGTGAGCTCAACTGTCCCAAAGCTCACATTTTTTGTAGCAACATGAAAGTCCTAGAAGCTATCGAGTCAGAAATCGCCTATCTCAAAGTCAATCTTATTAGACAGCAACAGACTCCCTCCTTTAATTTCAAGTTATGTATTAAGAGCATAGACTCTCTAAGCTTTATTTCCCCTTCAGCAAACAATGATGCTAACTAGAGATGATCCTTCTTGTGATCTCTGTTTCCCAGGTTGTTAACCTGGTTTATCTATTAAAAAAAAAAGAGGAATATTTACGGTGAAATATCTGGACAGTGCTACTTGTGCCCACTTAGACACAACTCTTGCAAATTTCGTGGGTGGACTGGTGACCATATACAACAAAGGGGCCGTTTGCTTTTCTCTTATATCATACGAGTATTAGGGTGTCCACTCATCGATAAAAAAAAATAGTCTTAGTTTTTTTTTTTTTTTTTTTAAAGAAAATAGTCTTAGGTTGTCACCGATACATCAATGTTTCATGTGTATCGATAAAAAAAAAAAA
The DNA here is from genome assembly GCA_023529015.1 of Papaver nudicaule. Classification (NCBI taxonomy): domain Eukaryota; kingdom Viridiplantae; phylum Streptophyta; class Magnoliopsida; order Ranunculales; family Papaveraceae; genus Papaver; species Papaver nudicaule. The sequence goes on along the minus strand of JAJJMA010301049.1, from coordinate 15,203 downwards.
AAGTATATCCTTATTTCATGTGACCTCGTATTCCACTACTCTCTCAAGACTAAGTAATACTCCAACAATACTCACATAAGCATAATGGATGCTTAAAACATCTTCGCTATCGCTATGGACATAATTGAATGTGTCAAGTAGATATCCAACAAACAGTCTTACTCACATATTTCTGAGCTGCTGGCCTTAAACTTGCAGAAACCTTGACTGAAAATCGTATCCAGACCGAAAACGCTATTGCTGCCCATTTTTGGCAGCCCCAGAACGGACCATGACGTGGCGGGGAGAGATAGAGAGAGTAGAAAGAGGTAGAGAAAGAGAGAGGGGATCATTTGCATCATTAAACCCCACCACCTATTAATCCAACGGTGGTGGGGGAGCCACGTCAACAACCACATCATGGTCTATTTTTGGGTAGGCAAAAATGGGCCGCCTGTAGCTGCTTCGTATCCAGACTAAGTCTCTTATACTTGTCACCTTGTCATGAGGCAGACCCTGATACTGACTTCCGTGCTACCATCTTGCAATCGAGTTATATGTTCACTCAAAGACCAAGGGCTTCTGTAGTCAACTTGGATAATTATTGAGATTAATCCACTTCTATATATAGATTTTTGTCATTTTAGATTTTATTTTTCTTAACCTGTTTTTGTAAGAGAAATGAAACGAATGTAACAAGAACGGAAGTTTTACTCGCTGATAAAAGAAAGCCATCAAGACATGATAATATGCAAGAAGATCCAATTCTCTGCAGATTGGACAGATTCCTTGTTTCTCTAGATTTTGAAGCTAAATTTCCTGGTGTAGCTCAGACTTTGTTGTCAAGAAACTGCTCAGATCATTCCCCAGTGCTTATGACTACAGGTACAATCTTAAGAAATTCCACCCTGGAATGGAATTTAATGGATCTCCAAGTTACATTTTTGCAAAGAAATTGCAAAACCTTAAATACTTTATAAAAAGATGGATTAGAGTGCATTATGGTCAGGTCAAGAGACGAAAAGAAGAACTAATTGAAGCCATAGACTGCCTCAACAAGAAAGAAGAAGGAACTGGACTTTCTACTTCAAACATCATAGATAGAGCACAAAGGAAGTTAAAGCTCAAGCAACTAAGGTACAATGAGTACAGAAAATGGCTTGCTATAGCCAAGATAAACACCTAAAAGAAGGAGATTCTAACACTAAGTATCTTCATCAACTTGCTAATGGCATAAGGAGAAGGAATACTGTGCATAAATTACACATTGATGGTGAAGACAACTTCAATCAAGATGATATAAAAGCTGAGTTCTTCAATTACTTCTCAAACTTATTCAAAGATAAACATTCATGGAGACCATCTCTAGACAGTGATCTTTTCACAAAAATATCTTTTGAAGAAAGTCAGTGGATGGAGAGACCTATAAGTGAAGATGAATTTTGGGGGATTATAAAGAGTTGTGGCAAGAATAAGTCTCCTGGTCCAGATGGGATACCAATGGAGTTCTACCAAATTGCATGGACAGTTATAAATGATGACTTAATGAAGGTAATCAAAGAATTTTATGAGGAAGAAAAGCTCAATTGGAGAATAAGCTGCTCTTTATTAGTCTTATCCCAAAGAAAGAAGACTCCAACACTCCTCAACAATTTAGACCTATAAGCTTAGTAAGCAGTGTCTACAAAATAATGTCTAAAGTAATGGCTGCAAGACTTAAAACTGTCATTCCTAAACACCAAGGGGCATTTGTCAAGGGCAAGCAGATCCATGATGGTATCCTCATTGCTGGGGAATTACTTGATGAAAGACTGCAGACAAACATCCCTGGTATATTATGTAAACTAGATATAGAAAAATCTTTTGATAACATAAGCTGGTTTTGTGTGGATAATATACTTCATGCTGCTGGGTTTGGATGGAAGTGGAGAAGATGGATCTACTGGAGTCTCTCATCAGCACAGTCATCTATTCTTGTGAATGAAAATGCAACAGATACGTTTAAACATCAAAAAGGGTTAAGACAAGGTGATTCATTATCACCCTTCTTATTCATTTTAGTTGCAGAGATTTTGACTAAGTAATTAAAGAGAGCTGAGGAACTTAATATGTTATCTGGATTCAACATTGGCAGTGATATCAAGATAACTCATTTGCAATTTGCAGATGATACCCTCCTATTCCTTGATGCAAAGGAGGAGGGAGTGGAGAACCTAGTAATAGTACTAAGAGTATATGAGGCTATTACTAAACTGAGAGTTAACTTGGATAAAAGCTCAGTCATAAGCATTGGAGCAGATGAGAATATTCAAGACCTTGCTAACATCCTTCATTGCAGAATTGAAGGCCTTCCATTCAAGTATTTGGGTATTCCAGTAGGAAGCACAACAAATCAAACTTCAATATGGGAAGGAATCATTGATAAGTTTAACAAGAAACTTGCAAAATGGAAGACAAGGTTCTTATCAAGAGGTGCAAGAATTACACTAATAAACAGTGCACTTATGAGCTTACCAATCTATTTCATGTCTCTCATGAAGTTACCTTCTGATGTGGAGGAGAGATTAAGAAACATAATGAGGAATTTCTTATGGGTCAGTACAAATGAGAGAAAGAAGATCTGCTGGGCAGCTTGGCACAAATTATGCAGGTCCAAGAAGCAAGGTGGTGTGGGTCTTAGGAATTTAAGGTCATCAAGCAAGCATTACTTGCTAAATGGAATGGAAGATATATCAGTGAGCAAGACTCCATGTGGAGGAAGGTAATTCAGCTAAAGACTAAATCAGAGTTGGAAGATCTATGGCCTATGAAGTACAAAGAACCTTATGGGAATGGATTCTGGAAGGGCATTCAATAGGAGAAAACACTCATTCAAATGCTGACTGACACCAAAATTGGATGTGGTAAATAGGTGAGATTCTGGGAGGATAAGCGGATGCATTTTGCAGCACTCACAAGAAGGCATACAAAGCTGCTGCCAATAGACAAGCCAAAGTTGTTGATTTTATTCACCAAGGAAGATGGAGTACTCAGCTCAAAGGTCATCCCTCACCTGAAATAATTGAAGAACTCAACAGTTTACTCACTATCATTGGTGACCCACTTACACTCTCAGAGGATTCTGATAAGATATCTGCTATTGCATCCATGGATGAAAACTACAAGTATACGGTCAGAGAAGGGTATCATTGGCTACAACATCAAATGGGGAGAAACATCAATGGCCAGGCAGATAATGACTATGCTCATATCTGGAAAAAGCATGTGCCTAATAAGGTACAACTATTTATCTGGTTCGCCACCAACATCGATATCCCTACTGTAGACAACCTCAACAAGAGGGGTTGTCAGATAAATGAAGTTAATTGCTGCTTCTGTAATGGTTCAGAAGAAACTGTGAAGCACCTGATGCTGCAATGTCCATACTCTCTACAGGTCTGGGACTATTTCACAGACATTAGCTACACGGATTGGACTAATAAAGATACAATGCAAGAGCAGCTAATACAATAACCTCAACATACAGGGAGAAGTCTGTCTAGAAAAGCCTGGAAGTTAATTTCATATGCCATAATATGGTGTATATGGAAGGAGAGGAACATCAGGGTTATGGGTAAGAAGAGGGGGAAAGATGCAGAATCCACAATTATTATCGTTAAGGTGCTTATATACAAATGGGGAGTTGTTTTCAACTGGTTTAACAGTTATATTGTAAGATATTTTATTATAAACCGGGAAGCAGTCATAGAAGGAAATTAGAGACTGTAATGTATACATTGTTGGCTTATGGTTTGGCTGTAAGATGTACTTTTTTTCTTTCTCAATAAAAATCTTAGCCCTTTCCTGTAAAAAAAGAAAGAAAAAAAGACATGATAATTGACATATCAAACTATAGATAATTGAGATGATGTACATGTCCTAATGATACTATCTGCAGTTGTTTGTCGCCAATATTCTCACAAAACTTTGATTATTTAGGAAGATGATTACCTAACAGAGCCTAATCTACTAATCATACATTTCTATCAAGAACATATGGTTTCGCCTAATCACACATTGCTATCAAGAGCATATGTTTTCTTGATTGCTTTTCAGTCGATGCATGCAAAATCTCCAACATATCTATAGAGTCAATAATGATACATTCCACGGATTTTACTATAGCACAAACTTGCATATGCTATTTTTACCTGGCTATTTGTGGCCTTCAAAATTATCAGAGGCCTACCGAAAAGGGTAATTTCAATTCCTCAGATCAGGATGGATTTGTGTTTGTGGTGTTCTATATCAGGGTATGCAGCTTCGCAAATTCTATTTCAATGGAAAACAATGGTTAATTTATAAGTTTTGAATGACTGTTGTTTTGGAGATCTATTGGGCTTTTGCCCTTTGTAAATAGTAATACTCATGTAATAATTCTTTTTCCTTAATATATACCCTTTCTCTTTCACTTTTTTTTTTCTCTCTAATCAATTCTTTTTTGTTAGCCGATAAACTATCTATGGAGTATTAATTATTTGTGTTAGTTGTACAATTTTATGTTAGATTAATTAAGTTATAGTTAGAGTGTTAGAGAATTATGGTTCGTACAAAGATTATGTGTTGGATTTGCAGAAGAAGATTAAGTTCTTCGAAATACGAAAAACATGGAACATACAAGTCAAATGAAAAATAGTGCGAGGAAACTCAGATTTATGGCATACGATCACCATTATATGAAAAATATGTTTTTTTTTCAAGAGTTTATGGGATTCACTTGACCCAGAATCCACGGATATTGTTACAATATATTAACCGACTCTTAGAATCGACATGTACAAACTCGGCATAACTGCCGATTCTGGGTATTGTTCTTTAAAATGAAGAACACCAATCAGAATGGGCAAATATTTTTGCGACATATGTGCCGATTTTGATTGTTGTTCTTCGAAGATACATAACATGGATGAATAACCTTGTGTCATGCAAGTGTCACATCCGTAGATTGCTTTTGAGCCTAGAAATATTCAAAACGTTTCAAAACATTTGGTTTGAATTTATTTCCTTCTAATTTTCGATCTACTTTGAAAGAAATAAAGATAGATGTGAAGTTTTAAGCGTTGGTGTTAGAGGTAAGGACGGAAACATAATCTTAACGAGTGAGAATAACTTGGTATTTTTACCTTATTTAGATATCTTTTATCCCTGCCCATGGCAAGTTTAAGATTGATAGGCCTCAAATTAACCAAGATATCACAAATTTCAAATGACTCTTTGTTTTGTTGGGCTGTTTTACCAAATCGTTCAAACTCGGACTTTATGTTGAAAGCAAACCTAAGTTCTATTATGTTGTGAAGCAAGGAGGACTCTCAATGCGAAAGAGTAAAGAACACAATCATGCACTTCTTCTCAAACGGGTTTGGCAAATATACGCTCAACCTACAACAACATGGAGTCAACGATCTGCCATACAAAGTACCTGTCTGATTGTTGCACCCTGCCAATGCTTCCTAAGCCACAATCTACTGCAAGTCCTACTTGGAAAGGCCTGGCAAAGATATCTCCATTTCTTCGCAGCCACGCCTTCTCAATTATAGGGGATGGGAAATCAACATCGGTAACAGACAATTGGATGCCTCACTTTACAGAGTTTGCTTTTTTGCTTTCCTCAAGGCCGGGGAATGCAGTTGCTTCTTTGATTGAGCCTCACGCTAACACTTGGGATCAGGATTTTGTTCATCAATTGTATCCACCTCATGTTGCATTACGGATCCTCGCCATCCATCTACCTCAAAACCGAGGGGTGACAGAATTATTTGGCCTTACACGCCTTCAGGCCAATATTCTGTTAAGACGGGTTACCAAAAATTGCTTCAGCAACATTCCTCAGCTCAAACAGAGTCAAACTTATAGGACATCTCAGGCGCTGCAGCTATTTGGAAATTAACCTGTCCCATGAAAATCAGACTTTTCTTGTGGAAAGTCATTGTGGAAGCTCTTCCAACCTTTGATATTTTGCATGCTCGCAATATTATTGACTCTGGCTGTTGCTCATACTGCAAAGTCTTTCGTGAGACTAGTCACCATCTTCTGCTTAGTTGTTCCTTTGCAATTCAGGTGTGGAACCTTTCGTGGTAAGTCATACTCAGTATGGACATCACCAGGCCACCGGATTACACATAACCAACTTCTATACAACAGCTTCTGCACCTCAACATTCCGGAGAAACAACAAAACCTTCTCATATATACGGCATGATATATATGGCTGGCTAGAAATGACAGAATATACAACAGAGCACATCCTACACCTTGGCAGACACATCAACCAATCCTAGTAATGTGGAAAGAATTTGAATGGGCTCACACTCATGTCATACCTTACCTCCCGGATCTTACACCACAACCACTCCAACCTTGCTACCTGTCTCCAGTCCACAACCATTCATATAGCATGGAAGAGACCTCATCAGAACTGGATAAAGATTAACATAGATGGTGCGTCCAAGGGTAATCCGGGTACAACTGGTGTGGGAGTAATTACTAGGAATGCTGATGGAGAACTTGTACAAGCTATGGTAGTATTTTTAGGAGTCACTTCTGCGATTGCAGCTGAATCTTGGGGTTTATTGACGGCGGCCCGCATGATCTTTAGACACGGTTGGCAAAAGATTTGGTTGGAGGCAGATTCCAAATTCTCCATAACGGTCAAGCTGCAGCACCATGGAATCTACAAGGTATTTTTCTGGAGGCGGCTCATATTCTCCAAAGGGTGCCAGATTTGCGTATGACACATGCTTACAGGGAGGCGAACCAGGTGGCGGATAAGCTGGCAAATGAAGCAGTTCGACGACAAAATTGTGATGCACGATTATCAACAGTTATTTGGGACAGAGTAACACCAACTTTTTTTTACAGCAAATCTTGTTTAATGACCGCACAGGTGTTACAACACCAAGAGTTGTACCTATCCGTCTGTCGAACTACTAATCAACAAACTAAACACTCAATACCATCCCTCAATGCACATTGAACAGGAGCGTTACCTACTTTTCTATTGGTTGGGTGAAAAAAAATTGGAACGTGATTGGTCGGACATTTTATAATCTTAATTCTGATTGGCTGGACATTTTCGGCCATTAAGGTGTTTTGAAATCTGTAGGATCAATGGATGTGAATCGATATGATTAACTCACCCATGCGGGTGATTAATGTAACACAGATGCACCCGTAGAGCACCACCACGGCAAATAACACTCCCTGCCAGAAGGGGGAACTCCACCACCGATCTTTTGCTGGCTGAAAACAGGAAGCCCATCTCTGAATTATTAGTTACTAGATGGGAGCATGGATCCAATGTAACACTCTTGACTGACAAATCTTTTTCACTCCAAAGATCCACCTATATCTGTTTCAACTAAAGATTAATGCATGAAAATAACAAAATCAAGTGTCGTGCAACTGCCAATCGACTGTTGCTGGACGATGGTTGGTACTACTGGGGATGCAGCAACCACACGACAATAGTACTTGGAACTTACGTTAGGAATTCGATTTGAGAATGTTATCGCTATGTTCTTTCCTAATTTCAAATCGGAATGCAGAATCAACAAACTCATTTGATAGAAATTTCAAATTTGAATCATATCTTCACCTTTACTGGAATTATAGAACTAACAGCTAATGCAGGTAGGCATTCGGGTTTTCTTTCAAAACAAGTGGTTCAGTTTGGGGCCTGAAAACATCGGTTACAATCTACAACATCTGACATCTGGAGGCCCTAAAAGACTTTATAGACCGTCATGTTATCAGACGTCTGAACTAGAGCCCGTGCAGAAGCACGGGTTGAACAACCTAGTTATCATAAAGCACGAATTCAAGATATCGTGCTTAGATTTTATTTACACGTCTGATTTGTATTCTACTCTGTGTTTTTATGTTTATTGATTCTTCTTTTTTTGAATTTACCATGAGTCATTGTTTCCACGCTTCTCATATTTGATAAGCTAAATTTTATATCCATGAAAGTTCAGATTTTGACGTAAAACGATGTTTAATGGCAGAGGTAGACCACAAATTTTCTGGGAGCATTGTTTGATCTTCGCCAACGGTACAGCACCACCTAACGGTTTTTACACTTAGTTGGTAGGCTAACTGTATATTTGATGTGACTTATGGATTTAGTGGTCAATTTTGAGGTTACCTCAGACTCTCGAAGGGTTTACAATTTGGTTTTATTTCTTTGACTTCAGGAAAGGGCGTAAATTGTTTGATCCTCACAGATGGCACAGTTGCTTGAGTGGGCGGAAAACCTTATATGCTTCTTATGTCAGTAATAGATCTGCATATGCAATGCAATACACGTGCCTTACATTTATAAAGTGTCATATGAACCTCGGTTGCACATGTAGCAAAGGAACGCCAACAACCCTAGCGTTATCAAAGATGAAATTGTTAATTCTCCTTTTTGATAATGTCCTGCAAAGAGTGTAATTCCAACCTGAAAATGTTCAACAACTCTTTTACCTTGAACATTGCAGCTTAGTTAAACCTAGATATATAGATCTATAAATTACAAATCCAATTACACATGTCAATTGTTATAGCACTGATCTTTCCTGTTGAAAAATACTCCCTTGGTAAGCTATTGCGTCTGTTAAAGGTACTACATCTGAATGGTACAATCTGCCGAGAGGCGAGAGTGGTGCTACTTGAAATTATCCATTTTGCTTGCTAGAGAATTTACCCACTGGGCTCATTTTATGAAACTTTTGTTAGAAATGGTTTTGCAGGTTTTTTAATGAATGGTGATTTAGGGGCTTCAAAAAAAATTGAAGCCCCTCATATTTACTTAGGGGAGTGCGATTTCAGATAGGGGGGTCATCTTCTCCATCTCGTGTTTTTTTCTTCCTTCTTCATCATAGGTAGCATCAATATTGATTTTAGTAAAAGAAAAAACAGATTTTGGGGCTCCCCTAGAATCTCGAGTGTTACCGTCTCAAAATTTAATCCGAAATTTCCAGATGCCTAGAGTTTTTACTGTACAAAAAACAGTACTTAAAATTCAATTCCGATAAATCTTGTATATGGAATGGTGATGTCTGTGAAGATGGTGCCTGAATGTGAACCGGAAGAAAGGGAATGGTGATGGATGGTGGTCGTGAATTGTAAAGCTCCTCCCTGTTTGTGACATGAAATCAGCGGAAGAGATAAAATCAGTTACTAGGGTTTCGAAATTTGGAGTATTTTGATCCAATCTGAGCTGAAACGAAATTTAAACACAAGGTTTTAGAGTTTGATTGTTTTAAGAGGAACCCATTTTTGGTGTGAGTGTAATTTCATGAAAAGTGTGAGCTTTTAGAAATTTGATGCCTGCAACTTTTCAGATTTTAAGATGCAACTTCTTAGATCTAATAAACTAAGGTCAGTTGAATGCTCAAGAAAATAATAAGCTTAAGCTACGTTGAGGGTGATGTTGTTGTCATCATATTTGCGCTTTGTATTAAGATTCAAACGATTCAAACTCCATTGATACATCAGTTTGAGAAGAACTTGGGATGGACTCCCCCTAACCAGCAATGACTCCCCAAAGTAAAAAGTGAGGGGCTTCAATATTTTTGAAGCCCCTAAATCACGATTCTTTTTAATTAAGTAAGGGTCTGGCTCAAACTATAGAATTGGGTGTGTTACTTATCTACTATCGTAGGGTGATCGTTTTGGAGAATAGAAGTAGGATAATGTTGATTCTTCCATCCAGTTTCGCAGATGCAACATAAAGGAAATATATCAAGTATATGATGGTGCTTTCTTTGCATTTGAATGGGTTTTTTGTTTTGTTTTTATTGTTTATTAGGGTTTTGAAACTGAAACTGAAGTAGAATTTAAGATGGGGAACTAAATAAACCAAGAAGAAACTACGAAGAAGAAGATCGACCCAGTTATAGCTAGAAAGGGAAAAGAGGATGAATGACTGTTGCAGAATTTGCGTTGATCAGCGAACCAGAAAGCCAATAGGACACTGGAAGCTTAGGTACCTAAAACAAAAAATGAATGAAGGATTGATCACCATGCTTTTGTGTTATTTAGTTTATGAAAGTTTCATAGTTTCTGCTTAAGTTGCCTAAGTTTATACATAAATCAATTAACTTTGTACAAACTTATAATTTGGTCACGTTTCTTTCAAAATTCTACACAATTTTTTTAAAAAACAGTAGCGGTGATTAAGTCCAAGTTGAAACAACAAAAAGTTCTACTCGATGATACTTATTCATCGGTATTTATCCTTGGGCTCAAAAAGAAGCTCTGTTTAGTAATGGTAGTGCAAGTCTGTCACATGTCTGCAACCACAATGAAACATGTTTTCAATTAGCATGAGCCACTATCTATTTGGATGTTACATCTATACAAAGTTTCTCGGTTGGCTCTGTTTTTTTATTTCAGTCCTATTTCTATTTTTAGACATATTTTTCCCTAAAACTCTCGAGTATACCCTTGATCTTTAACTCATAAATATATTTTTAGCATGATCCAATATAAAAAAAATCTCAAACCATAGTTGTATAATAAGGGAAAAAAATATACCAATATTTTTTATTTATTTATCCTTCATTCAATTTTAAGAATAAATTTCTCAAAAAGATTATACATTTTGGGTAATAATACAAGGATACTTTGGGAAATCACTTGGTCTCCTTAATATTTTGACTTTATCAATTATGACTGAAATAAAAAAACTGAGGGAGTATTGTTTATTTTGTACGTTTATTTTTTTGAAGGACGTCTGTCTCCGTTTGCGTTACATTAAGATTATAATATGATGAATCCGGGGTACTTTCGCCTCATACCACTTTGGTTGATATGGGAAACCTCGAACCGGTAATCCAACCTATTTCTGCTTTTGATGAATTCAAGACTATACCTACATACGAACAACCAAATACCCTTTTTGTAAGGGTCCCAAGACTCACACCAGTTTAAAACTGTTTGATTGGTTGAGCAATATATGTGACGAAGACCTAATACTGTCGTCAGAAGTATGTAAGGTTTTAGCCTACAGAAGTATGTGGCGGTCGAACCCTAAACTACATGGTTGAGAACCATGTGCTCTTCCATTTGAGCTAAAACATCAAGTATCATTTTCTAATGCGAGCAGAACTAAATATAATGACACGTAAAATGCAAGTGATTCGGAGGCATAAAGGGATACCAAGAAGAGGGTTTACCTTATCCCCTGCCAAAGCGGCTGAGAACTTCAGGTTGTCGTCCGGGATACTTGCTTACAATTCTTTCCAAGTCTTTATGCAAGATAATCTTACAATGTGGCCTTTTTCATATTCTGTTTAGAGATAATAACCCTCAGCTAAAAAATTAAAACACGATTGAGGTATTAACCTCTAAAAGAAATTAATAATCAAAAATCATTAAAGAGTGAAAACTTGCTAAAATTTTATAAACGACTAACACATCAACAGATTAGAGATAAAGAAGAAACCATGCTCCCCATTTGGTACACAAAGATATTCAATAAAAAATAAACCTTTCTGATTCAATTACTCTATTCATCAACAAATTCATAAAAGGGATAAGTAGGTGTTCAAGAAAATTTCAAATTTGGATACCCTAAAAAGAAACTGATATAAACAACAAATTATAATAATGAGGGAAACAAAACGCTTTTGCACCAATTTTATAAAAATCAACAAAAATACACGTCACAGTCAGGGTTGCAAGACATAAATTAGACTTAACCTCTGCTAAGCTTTTTAACAATAGATAAATACAAGATTTCATGGTATATTAACTATTATGACAAATATCCTTCAAACATATTTAGTTCTTGCTCTTTGAACTCATCTATGTTCTCTTGGTTTCAGATGCTTTGGTTTTTTTCCCCAACGTCCTCCCTCTCTTTACAAGGTGAATATGTAACTAGGACTTTGTACATTTTAGGCAGCCACCTAGAATGGATGGTGTGATAGGTTTCTTGCCCAAGTCTGTTACGACGCCATTGCGCATTACTATAACATATTAATTCCTCTTTACAAGGAGTATATCTTTTCGTTTTGAAATATGACATTTGCCGTTTTACACTTTTAACACTTCCAAATAACCAATTACTGTGTCGAATTCCAGCTGATTTGTGCATTGTTGAATATTTTTAACAACTTCATCTTTCTAGCACTAAGATTTCAGGTCACCAACCAGGGACTGCAGACACTAAAATTTTAAGTCACCGACCAAAGACGATAGATGGACCAAAGAGTCTCGAGTCCTTAAATTTTGGTGATGATGTTGTTACATCTATATAAACAAAATTCATTTTTTTATATTTAGGCTTTCTTTCTGTAATTATTAAAAGCATGGCGCCGATTTAATTAGATAACCTCTTATTTAATTTCTAATTTAATTATTGACTTAGATTGTCCAATAACTATTAAATATAAACAATGTAGGATAAGAAACTAAATTGCGACAATTTTAATTTATGTTGTGGTGTGATGAAGGGCGTCAAACGCAAATTAACAATTATTTATTGGATAAATAGTAATTGTTGCTTCAGCTGTACGTTGCAATTGCTAATATACTATATTATTCATGTTTTGAGAAATCGGTCTATTTTGTTTTTAGTAGGTTAGCTTCGTTTCAACCAAGACATGTTTCATCGAATCTTAACGGCCGGGGAGGGGGGAACCCCCGCCACTCCCAATTGACAATTATGATCTTACTAGGTGCGTTATTTATATTAATCCACACAAACAAAATACAGAAAACCGTAAATCATATTCAATAACATAACATGATAGACTGGGATGCATTTATTTTAGATTACCAAATTAATTAGAGATGTTTTAATGCATCTGGACATAAAATTAACAATGTCAGATAAGAAATTAGATTGCGACAATTTTAAATTATGGTATGGTATGACGAAGGCATGTCACAACAAATTAACAATTATCTATTGTTGCTTCAGTTGTATGTTACAATTGCTAATTAACTTTAATATTCATGTCCTAATATACCAGTCTATTTTTTTTTTCCGAGTAAGTTAGCTTCATTTAAATTGGAACATGTTCCATCGAATCTGAACGGCCGGGGCGGGGCGAAGCCCCGCCACTCCCAATCAACAATTACGATCTCAGGTGCATTCTTTCATGTTAATCTACAGGAAAAAAAAAATAATGCATGAAATTGTAATTCACATATCATATCCAATTGATAACAAGATAGTCTGTTTGCATTGATTTAATATTTCTAAATTAATTAGAGGTTTTTTGTATTGAAAAAAATAATAATTGAAAAGAATTAGAGATGTAATGCATCTTGACAACAAATTAACAATGTCGGATAAGAAATTTAAATTATGGTATGGTGAAACCCCGCCACCAGCATATTAACAATTATCTTTTCTTTTTCTTTTTTGAATGGAAAAAATTAACAATTATGTATTTTAATTGTTGCTCCCGTTGTATTTTGTAATTACTAATTATCTTTATTATTCATGTTTTAAGATATCGAACTATTATTTTTCCTGAAGTTGATTAATTTCGTTCCAATTAAGACATGTTCCATTGAATCTAAACAACCGAGGCGGGCGAAGCCCCGCCATTCTTATTCAATAATTACGATCCTACTAGGTGCGTAACACGGGTTACCAACTAGAAATAAGAGGCCACTTCAAAATTTTAATCTAAGACTTTATAGCTTCCTAAAAAAATTTACTTTCATAATCCAAAGGCCAAATACAACTAGATGTTCTATGAGTAAACTTCGAAGGGTATTATTCTCCCTTTCCTTTCTCCAATCCACGTAATTTAAAGCACAAAGATTATGCAAGTAAGTCGTTCGTTTCCAGGAGAATGAAAACTTTATGCATTTTGATGTAATTACGTTTCTTACTGCTTCTTTCTCATAATACGATAGGTATGTGGAATGCACTAAATTGAAGTTTAATAAGATACCCTATCCTGACATGTCAACCAATGAAGAAAACGATACAACAAACTGAAGTTTATAAAAATTTGGGTTGTTTAATTATTCTTTGCATGGTAGCTTATCTATTGGATTTCTTTGTAGGAGTTTATTTTGTGCTCAGTGAGCATTTTTCTTTTGACATTTAAACTTAGTATTTAATGGTTATTAGTAGATAATTTATTTTTGAGGGTTATTAATTAGTAGGTTATCAAATGAAGATCAATGATTTATGAATTACTTTTAGATACAAGAAAAAATCAATGATCTATTCATATACTTTTAGACTCAGAAAAGATCGTGACAAAAATCTGCAGATAATTGTAAGATGTTTTTTCGTGGATGAGTATACTATGATGAGCTTAAGTTTAATGCTTTTTCGTGAATGGGTATGTTTTTTTTGTGAGTATACTTTAATGGTAATCTATATTTTCCACTTTAATCGAGATGTTTTCATTATAACTAAAAACAGGGGCGGGGCGGAGCCCCGCCACACTATAACAGGAACAATCACCCTACCCGGTGCGTAGCACGAGTTGCCGACTAGTAATGAATAATAGCTTTATCTTAAAAAAAAAATGTTGTGAAGAAGAACCTCAATTACCCGTTGATCCATGAAATTTTCAATCAAAAAGTTAATTTTAGAAATATGACATTTTTATTTTGAATAACTTGATTTTTATGAGATAGAATCTTATAATCAATAGTTCAATTTCACAGGACAAAGAGAATATATTTTATTTATTTTTTGTGATAAAAGCAGTAAATTATACTCCCCCCGTTCCAAAAAAATAGACCAGTTTGACTTTTTTCTACTTTTTCCTAAAATTTAGGAAACTTAATTAAACTAAAAATATTTGACTTAAACTTGTTTTTTTTTTTTTACTAACCTATGATACATGTCAACGATAAACCAATCATGAAAAAAAAAACTAGTTTAAATTAAATATTTTTAGTTCAATTAAGTTCCCTGGAAAAAGTCAAACTGACCTATTTTTTTGGGACGGAGGGAGTAGTTGAGAAATTTTGATTTCTGGTAGTAAATTGTACCAAAAAACGACTTCACTACCGAGTCACCGACCCTATCATCCATTGTGACTTTCTTCAGAACAGTCAAGGTAAAACGAGGGTGCATATTGTTTGACAAACAAATATTCCCACTCTCTCTTTCACCCTTTTCTCTTGTCACTCTCTCTCCATGATATCGATAGAATCAGTTAGCCAATACAACACGCCAAGTGGGAGCAGCACCACCAAATTTCCGAACCAGATCAG